>JANJYP010059406.1:0-16885 GCA_024605115.1 Rastrelliger brachysoma
TCTACAAGACTCTGGAGCTGCACCTGTCACTGTGTTATCCACCAACATTTTATAAATCCTGTCTTCGGTGTCACAACATCCCTGCATGTTCTGCATGCCTAATTTGTGCCAAGGGAACTCATGCAGAGCGCTCCCTTTGCACATGAGATCACAGCTGTACCTCTTGAAGCAGAAATTGCATTTTAATAAGCTTTAATAAAATATGACTAAAAAAAGACTTTGGAAAGCACTTATATTTGGAGGAGAAAAAAAATCACCTGTTCTGGAAGGTGTTGAGTCCGGCAGGGACACACTGGATCCTCCACTGTCCATTCTGGTCAGGGTAAAGGACAAATTTGATGGGCGTATCTATGTGGAGCTCCTTCTCCAGGGCAAACAGATGCTCCTTCCAGGGACATCCACCCTGGGAGAACAACAACACCTCCCCACTGGGGTCTACCTGAAACCGAGAGGAGAATGAGGAAATTATGTGTTACTAATGAGCAGGATAAAGGCAGACACATGAGGGGAGAGTCCTTCAGCTTTATTACAGAGGTGACAACTACAGTTTTCTATGTAATTTAGGATTTCTTAGAACTGTCTAATCATGTTTCTCAGCAAGTGCTCATACCAGTAAAGACATAAGTATGGAGAAAGCCAGTGTGGTGCTTATGAACAATGTATGATAATAAACTGTTATATTGCTTGCAGTATTTAATTAAATATAAGGTTACATGAATAGACACTTAGAGACCTCTTGCACCATCGAGTGTAATGATTATTTAATTCATCCAAAAATAAAGGAAAAAAATAATACTGAAGAGAGAGAAACCTCCTCTAAAATGTACATTTTTATATTGCAGTGTCCTGTACCTTATGCCTCTCATTAACAGCTTCCTCCACGACGGTACGGGCTGGCAACCATGAAGACTTGTAGAAATCCAGACGGTCCAGGAATTCCTCCCCAACCATCACCAAGGCCTTCTTGAAACCCTCCTAGTGACATTTTGGTGTGAATACATAATGGCAAGGCAAATACAGAATTATTTAATGATACAATTGAAAAATACAATGTACAAACCTCACTTTTATGACAACTGAAAAGAACAGATGGGAGGTGTCATAATCCAAAATTAAGTTTTTTGAACCATCATCCTAATGAGCCACGCACCCATTTAAGCAGTTTCCTGTCATGTGCAAACTCCAGCTCGATCTCACTTTCACATGGTCTCTCGACCAGAAGAACAAACCCATCAAGAATACACAAACAGTTTGTCATGCAGTAGCCTAATCGACATGATTCTGATCAAGGGGGGTGCAGTGGTCCTGAGTTTTAACAGTTGTGGATGGAGGAGTTGAAATTAGCTCATTTAAATATAACAAACAGCAACGATTGAGAGTTCATCAGGCAACTCTACTTACAGCTTCTCTGCTAAAATATTTTTACTTTGTGATCTTTTGAAGCAGTCATTCGCCACAAATGTAAAAGTAAGAGATGGAAGTGTAGGGAAATTGGATACAAGTGCCATGACGAAAATTATAATCATGTGAAATGAAATGTGAAAAAACAAATATTCCAGCTACTCCACTGAGATAGCACAAACAATGGAAAAATAAAAATTGTTGGCATAGTCAACACATATGCAAAGCCCGGCTACAGGTATCTCATGAGAGTGCTGCAAAAAACAGGTGCATTTTCCCTGCAGGCATTGCCCTCCTGCACTAATGAGAGACAGGAAAGCCACACTACACCATATCTGCCCTCTGCTGCCCCAGCGTGCTTCAGAAAAAACGACATCTGAACGCTGATTGCACAGCACTGTTTACCACAACTTTCTTGATCTATTATTATTTCACTACAGAGGACTTCTGGGAGTTTGGGTCAGGAACTTATCCATGGTACCTGCAACATTAACTCATGAATTAGATGTTTTTATTGTATTTAAGATTTTGAGATACTGTATATTTATTTTTGGTCAAGTTTGTCCTGATGTATTTCTGGTTTTAAAAAGGTGCACTCCACTACACCTACACATGAAACAATGTTTCCCATAAATATGATTTACTTAAGATTATTACAGATATGAACCACCGAGGTAGATAAAATGTGTCTGTGTTACATGCTACAGTAAATAGGTGGAGACTAGAGGCTTCTCTATAACCTACTACCTAGCTAGCGTGTCGTGATAGCTTGCAGGTGAGGCGTTTTGCAAACATTGGTAAATTGTAGAGTCTACCAATAGCTTGCATGTGAAGTGTTTAAGGGATATCTGTAAATTGTAGTGTCTACCAATAGCGGACATCTAAAGATATCAAACATCCTGCAACATTTGTACTTGTATACCACACGTTTCAGCTTATTGCCTTCTTCAGGGTCATCCGGGGGACATCTATAAATTGTAGCTACAGAAAATAACCTACGTTACATACACCCCCTCCCTAAACTACAGGAGTCTCTGTATGCTCATCAGTCACACACTGCACCACCCACCGCGAACAAGTAAAATTCTCCACATGCAGGAAACATGGTGAAGGTCAGTTTACTTGTCATGAGGAGTACTAACTCTGCCAGTGAAGACACTTGAATAATGTCTTCTGTGTCTCTGGAGGGAGCCTTTAAAAATTTTAAAACTATAACACTAATGATGTTACTAAAATTGAGCTTGTGACTATTGACTTAAATTTTTTAACTGAAAGCCTCATTACATACTGGTGGTATGGGATTTGAAGGAGGTCGATATTAGGATGCAGGAAGAGTTTTATGAAAAGTCTGACTGAATTGCATTATGCCAAACATAACATAAATCATTTTTGAAAATTGATCCATATTAGGCATTCCAAGTCAGGTAATCTTGGTCTCTGCTTGCTTTAATTATGACCCTTCACAAACATTTTGTTATTATCTGTATGAAACTATGTTGCAAACTATTTTAGATGTGACTTGTAACTTCAGGTAAATTACATTAAAACACTCTCTTTGGAGCTTTTATGTAAATACTGTTCTGTGTAGGACAAAGAGTAATAACATTTGTTTATGTACTGGGTTTAGTTTGGTTGGCATGAAACAACAGTAGCTTCACTGACTACAATTATGAGGTGTTTCACTTTTTTATCAATTTACATCATTGTGTTGGGGGGGGGGCTGCCTTAGTGGAGGTCTGTGCTCTACAAGTGCTTTTCTAGTTGTTAATGAACCCATCAGATCAGACCAGCTTTTTCCTTCTATATTGAAAATACAAAACTCAAAAATAATGTTTCAGACCATTATTCCTATAAGACAGATACAGAACCACAGACAAAAAATAATAATCTGTGGCTTTAGCTTGAAAGATTAGCATTTTAATCCCATCAACCTGATATATAAATACGTGCTACATCAGTGTTATAATATGAAGTGAACAGACACAGACACACACACACACAAAACCATATAAGCACCTCAGTGTCCTGACTCTTGCTGTTCCACCGTGGGTTCAGGTGGCCGACACGTGCGCTCAGCGTGGTGGAGATGCTGTAGCGGGCCTCCCCATCACACTGTGAAATGCCATTGTCTACAGCATCCACCTCCTCCACAAAGTTCTCATACAACTGCAAGAAAAGGAAAGAGATATGACAAGGGAGCTTATGAACTTGTAATGACATGAAAATCAGCCTTTTTATCTTTATACGTGTTTCCAGCTCTACATCTTTTTTCTGGGACTCCACTAAAGTAGCTTAGCATGATTCAAAGTTTAAAAAATCTCCTTGTTTGTACTCTTCATGCAGCTCCTCAGTGCAGCCTCTGACTGAAACAGGCCGATTTTAGTCACAGTCGACTAAGTCACTTGGGAGGTTAGATTGTGTCTTTTCAGCACCAAAAGAACTGACATTCAAAATACAGATCCCATTTTAATAGAGTTACATAGGCTATGCCAAAACACATCACCGGTTACAGCTATTTCCTCTTTTTAAGGTTGGGGATCTGACTTTTCACTTGCAGGGGGTATTGTTACATAACGTAACTTTAAAGGCCATTTTCAGTCCTAATCAATATCTGTCTCAGAAATCAGTTCATCTCATACCATCCATACACAACTGTAGCTTGAGGACATTTACATTCAGTTTTGTTCAAGAATCAATCATTTTGTAAATGTTAATGCACAGGAACCAAACATATTTAAAAAATGTTTTGTGGTTGCAAGTTTCATAATTGCAGGAAGTTTGAATTTGGTTAAAAAAAATTTTTTTTCAAAAATGGATGGAAAAATGATTAAATATGCAACCACAGAACAATTTTTAAATATGCCTAGTTCCCACACATTAACATTGACAAAATGATAAATTCTTGAACAAAACAGTATATAAACATCCACACGCTGCAGATGGGTGTATGGGCGGTATGAGATGAAATGACTATAGGTGACGTGATTTCTGAGACAAACAATGATTATGATTGGAAATGGCCTTTAAGATTTGGAACTATATATAACCATATTTACATAGATATTTGAGATAATAACAGTATATAAATAACAGAAAACCACAGAAAACATAATAGGGCCCCTTTAAACCAAAAGGAACCTGCAAATTAATGCTGTTTTATAGCTCACCAGCAAAACTCTTAAAAAAACTAAGCAGAAGGGGAGCATGTAAGTATTTAGTCATCTCCTTAGTATATTAGAAAGTTAATCATCACCCAGTTGACATTTTACAAGTGAACCAAGCTTTGGGGAAAAAATACAGATCATTTTTTTTCTAAACTGGCTGAGGACAAGCCATACAAAATCCTAAAATAAATAAAGCTGCAGCTACAAGTAAAATGATTACTTGGGGCTTTAAGCAAACTGACACATCAAAAGGCCAATGATAATGTAAGTTAATAAGTGACCTAAGATTTGGCTGGCTTAATGTGCGTGGCCATCAAAATGTTCTGTGTGGCGGGCCTCCTGCTGGTCTGGCTGTCTAAAATGCATTAAATATAACTGAAGAGTCCTCACTTTGAATCTGGCAGAGGAACTTTGCACATCCCTGTCTCTCTCCTCTTTTTTCTGGTCACTCTCCACTGCCAACCATCTGATGAAGGCAAAATGCCATCAACTAAACTTTTAATTAACATTCTGTATTTCCATTTTTAAAGCATCCCCCTCCCCCCGTAGATAAGTGCACATAAAGAAGTGCCATTTAATACAGCTGGGATATGTATTATTTCCTCATTTCCTGTGATATTTATGGGGATATGTACATGCGCTGCACCTTTGTCTCCCAGCTCTGTATCAAAATTCTTTGTGTTTAGATGAGTGGGCTAGTGGAAAAGATGTTTCCGATTTAGTTTTTGTGCTGCAGACAGAATACAATGAATACTAATCCATTGCCATCTAGAGCTGGGTATCATTTAAAAATTGTCAATAATAATACCAAAAAAAAAAAACAATACCAATACCAATTGAATACTTCACTTCAACTTCATTCACATTTACAAAAAGTATTGAATGGCAGGCACAGTTTGAATACTACTCTGCATTGGGTTGCTTCAATCTATACCTGAAAAGTATTGAGTACCAATACCCAGCCTTACTGCCAGCTATAAATCAGTCATGTTTCTCCTCTCACCTTGTCATAGAGCACCTCCAGCTGCCTGTCATCCTCCTTCAACTGTGTCAGCTGGGCTAGCACCTGGCGGCCAAAGTGTAGGTAAACCAGGCCAGCTGAGCTGAGCTTGGTCACCCATGGTTTTTGTGGACACAGACTGCTGAAGCTCTCTGAAAAAGTCCTGTGCAGAGAGAAGGAAAAGAATCTGTTAGCTTACAGACAGACACCAGAGGCCAAAAGCAACACTACGACAATATACTACACACTAGAGAGATGCTTAAAAATGCTCATCGGGTGGATGACGTGTCAATAAATAATATTTTAATTTAATTTGGGCAGGTGGCAGTTGAAGTAATCAAATGAAAAAAATCTATACGTACATTGCATCGCCCATAGACCTAGAAACAACCCACAGATGGCAGGCGGGTGCATTTTGAAATAACATGTTGTTCAGGCGGATGGATGATGAGTTTTGTGATGAGATAGCAGATTAAATAATAGTGTACCTGCGTATCTCTACTACATACAATGCTTGAACTTCTATCTGTGATGCCCTGGCACAACATATCAGTCTGTGTGTAACATATCAATAAATAAGTGGTTTACTAACATCAAGCTAGATCTTCAGTCCTGAAAAATCAAAACCATTAAATATTTATCTGTTCTCATAACCAGTATGAAGTAGTATTGGCACTATTAACTCAGTAACTGATGAGTTGACTACCAAAAAATGACTATTTGGGCATCAAATTTTTCAAGTTATTTACTTAAGGCCATGCAGTTTTTTTAATTATTTCTACCAATTTACAGATAAACTAATCTAGATTAAATGAATCAATATGTCTATATAAAATGATACAATCATAATAACAGTCACTAGTTCTTGCTGAAGCGAAAGAGTGTTGTTGAAAGGGTGATGCTACATTCATTTGTACTCAATTCTGCCTCCAGTTCTTACCTTTAGAAAATAACATTAAATTAAATTATTATGTACAGTATATTACTTAGTTTCTGAGTACATGTAAATACAAAAGTCATTTCTCTGACATACAAAGAAAATGAAAAACAGTTTGTATCACCACTAAAACACTGCATAACGTATAGGCTGGTGATATCCAATACTCAATACTAAAGCCTCAGCTTGGGCTATTAAACATTAGTGTTCTGCTCATATAGAGACATTTTTTCCAATAACTAACCTCTTCAATAAAAAGATGAATCCAAATGAATGCCGTACATTACTGGATGTGTATCAGATATCAATAGAGACTTAATATAAATGTGTTACTATATTATTCAGCTGCACAGAGCAAGTTTGCATTGACTTGAGAGAGGACACAAGCTCAGGCATGTTTGCAAGCGTGAGCACACATAAATAAAAGCAACCGGAGGTCTCTTCTCAGCCACGTGCTGAGATGGGTGGGCTCCAGCACAGAGCAACTGCTGGTCATTTAATTCAGACTTAATTAGGATGCTTGGGCTGCAGCACAGCGGATAACAGACCGTCAAATGAATGAGTGACATGCTAGGGAAGTGGGGGGTAATCAAAGCCATTAAAGGGCTAATTGGCCATGTGGAGGCATTTCTATGCTAATAATCAGGAGATGAGAGTGAATGAGGCACGAAAATGGCAAAGAAACATGGAGGATGGCTGAAAAAGATATGTATACCAAAAAAGAAGTCTTCAAACTGTGTGAAATCAAAGCAGG
Source organism: Rastrelliger brachysoma (assembly GCA_024605115.1). Taxonomy (NCBI): domain Eukaryota; kingdom Metazoa; phylum Chordata; class Actinopteri; order Scombriformes; family Scombridae; genus Rastrelliger; species Rastrelliger brachysoma. The sequence goes on from JANJYP010059406.1 coordinate 7,257, forward strand.
TTCCATCTAGTAGCAGACTATCATGTGCCACACAGAGCTAAATCAAGGTCACTGAGTAAAGCAAAACACAAAAACCAAGTTCTATTTGGCATGAATCTATACTTGATGGCTTTTGAGCTCTTTTTTTTTAAAAATAACATTAATGGCTTTGAATTGTGTAGTAGCTTCTCCAAATGATGGGAAATTCAGGCTCAATAGCAGACAGATTATTACAACACAGCATGGACTTTCACAAGTTCAAGAAAGTATAACTTATTACTAATGACTTATACCACAGTAACCTTAGTACATATCAACTTTGATCGTGTTTAAAACCACGATCAAAGGTTATCTGACTATTTGGGTTTTTTCCTCTGTCAATTCTTGATCTTTTTACCCTGTTGATTAACTATAGTTCAATCTAAATCCAGCATAATTTTGTGGTTTAGAAAGAAATGGCGCAGTCCAACTAAAATATTTCATCACTGAAAATTCCAAACAGGATTGAGAAACTCAAATCTGGTTACTCGTTTGACAGGCAGATGGTGGGGGATGTTCCATTCTAATTCATTTTAAGCTTGCTGCAGTCCTCAGTACAGTAGAGTTAATTGATTTATACTGTAAGAGCACTCAAGAAATTGTTTTTGTGTCTGATTTAACACCTACCTTTCCTACAGAATGACTCAATGTAAGAATTTAATATTTGTAAATGAGGAATGCAGCAGTAATGATGGCAACAGTTTGCACCAGTTGTGTTTTTAACAAATATCAGCCTCTGTCATCATTTTCCATTGGTCACTTTCCCTTCAGTCCAGGCTGAATTATCTCACCAACTATTAGATGGACGGTATCGACCATCGGTAACCAAGAGGGATTCTTGCCCGTGACCTGTCTTTATAGGGATAGTTTAACATTTAGACGAAAATACGTTGGCTTTCTTGCAGAGTTACATGAGATGATTAATAGTTAACTTTACCAGGCTCACTGCACCCAGACAAGAAATAGTCCCTACTGAACAGACAGATATTAGAATGGTATTGATCCTCTCATTTAACTCTTGGCAGGAGAGTGAATAAGTGAATTTTCCAAAATGCCAAAATACTTTCTTGCTCTTTGTATTTTTTTTACATTTATAACTTAAGTATTGCTTTTGCTATTGGTTTCATCTGTACATTGTCACCATTTTCAGAGAAGTGCTATACAAAAGAGGACACATTCTTTTCAATTCCTCTTCCGACTTCCTCCAGCACCCCAGCCCACTTAAATCCATCCTTGCCATCACAACCATCTTGCCCCCATCTGCGCATGTGAGTGACAGCCACATTCTCCTGTGGCCCCTGACAGTGTCATGGCAGCCTCTGTGCCTCGTGAACCAACAGCAGGGGTGCGTTCAATTGAAGAAACGCTAATTATCACTAACCGCCTGCCAGGAAGAGAGCCTTGCCATATCTTTATCACCGTGGTCATAGCATATATCTCTGATTATCATCAGGACTTTAAGCTGTCAGTGCACCTGGAATGGGCTGATTACTCAACATGAGTGAATATAATCATTTGGAAAGAAGTTTGGCAATAATTTTAGCAGAAAATTTTGAGCCTGTTCCTTCCTGACTCATGCAATTAGGGAATTTGAGTGTTCTCAGAGAGACCCCCGCTTATCAAAATATGATATATATTTTTTTTAATTTAGCACAGCGGGCAATAAAAAGGAGCACCAGGTCTGAAATTCATTTGATTTTACAATCTACAGTTCGATAGGGAAAGAAGATGATGTTTAATTAAATTTAGGTCTAAAACATTATTGTCCTCTGTGATAAGATATTTTAGACTAATCACAGGTCTTATCACAATTTCAAATAATTAATGAACCAATATGTGTTTTTCTTCCTAAACCTAAATATATTGTATCAATTTGTTTTTAAAACAATTCTGATCAAGATATAGTGGTGGACAAATTATGGTAAATTAATATTTGTTTTTGTAAATTACATACACATTTGTCCTTTCTGTACTCAGTTTTTTCCACTTAACGGCTGATACAAAAATCTTATCCCAATCAAGACAATAGCTCTTTTTCACAGTAGAGATTACAACATGCTATAGCGTGAAAAGCGGAGTCGTAATTAATAGGACTAATTATTGTGACTGGCTCAATGACATGGCTTACTGGCACATCTAAACAGAACAAGCCATTGCTAATAATATTAGATACACCTGTGTTTTGCAGCACAGACTTAAGAAGGAATATTCTTCTGTTTTACAGGGTTGGAGTTTGGACAGTTTTTCTATAACTTAATATAGTAGGGTTTTCTTTTTTCCTTAGATTCTGTAAATGTTGGTGTAAAAACACATACAATAAGCAGATGAGTTTTAACTACACAGTGAAATGAGCCAAAAGTTGAGTAAGTGATCAGTGATTCCAGTACTAATGTTATATGATGTTTTAACATACAATTATGCACTGCAGTGGGTACCAGGCTGTGCTTCCATAAATCTACTGAGCTGTCTGACAACATCAATTTAACACTGAATCAATTTAAGGATTTAGCCTTAACCTTTAAAGGTTAAGGATGTACACATCCTAGTTATAACCTTTGTTTGTATCCAAAGCCGGATACATTTTATTCCTCTGTGCTGCAGACCTTGCTGTTGTCCAAACATTATTAAAAACATGACAGTGAGACACACTGTCATGCTGGGTGAGCTTTCCCTCCACCCTGAAGACAACAGTTATTGCAGTTTAGAGTAGCTGCCTTTAAATCCTACTCTCACATAAGCAAAGAACAGATACTCTGAGGCTCGTCCCAGCCTTATATCTACACTGTCTTCTTAGGCTGAGCTACACTGACATGATAGGCATTATGTTACAGCCATAATGATTATAACGACAGATAGTATACAATTAATATCCATTTTTAGCCCACTCCTCATATTTGATATTTATAAAAATCCAGCTTTTTGAATTATGCAGAATCTTACTACCAGCATTGTACCTCTGGTGATGGTCGTAGCGATGTTTCTTTGGGTCAAACTCTCCTCCTACATCTACAACAACGTCACACTCTGCCAGCTGTGCCGGGTCCCTGGTCCGAATAATCTCGGCATCCTGTGCAATAAACAGAAACATTTGCAATGACTTATCATCAAGCATTTGGTAGAGTGGGAGGAAAGACATCTGGATATGATCTGTAAGTCTCATTAAGAATTTCCAATGGTCCAAGACCATTAATTATACCATAAGAGCAACCCTAAATCCTCCTCCCTAGTGGCAGGCTTGTAGTTCGTTGTGGGCTCTGAACTTTAGTTACCTATCAAATCAGTCACTCTTATTTTAGCTTACTGGATTACCTAAAAAAGACATCTCCCATTGAATTATTTGAAAATCTAAATAATGTGTTAGAGGTTTTTATCCATTTGGCCTTTTAGAGATACCTAGGAAATCAAATGAAGAGTGGAAAGACTTCAGTCTGACAACCAATAAACAAGTTATTTATCAAGACAAACTATTCCAATCCATCCTCTAAAATAAAGGGCTTTTTGCGTTTGGAATTGCTTGTACAACAAAACAATGTTAAGTAGGGCTGCAACTAATGATCATTTTAGTTATCGTGTAATCTGTCACTTTTCTAGATTGAAATGTCAATCACTGTTTTCCAAACGCAAAAGTAACATTCACAGTGTCGTCTTTGTCCACAGAGGTTACAGAAACCAGAGCATTTTCAGATTTGAGAAGCTGGCATGAGAGAATTTTGATTTTTTTTTTTCCTTTAATAAATTACTCAAATCGAGTAATCTATTATCACAATGGTTACTGATTAATTTAATGCTTGACAAAAGTAATTTATTAATTGTTGAAACTCTAATTTTGAAGCTGTACCTTTGGGCTTCAGAAAATTGTGATGGGACATTCAACATAGATGGGACGTGTACATTGTTGTAATATTACAAATATTACAATATTTGTAATATATTTTTGTATACACTCCAATTAAGTGAAAAAATATCTGACACTTTATGTTCAGACAAGCCATCAAATATATGATCCTACAGAAGTATATACTGCAGACGCATGTTTATAGTGGTTGTTTGTTGTGCTATGGATAGTTTACCTGTTCTGTGGCATTTCTTCATAAAATTTAAAATAAATAACTATCCAAGAATTACTGTAGGTGCATTATTTCATGGTTCAGGATGCCCCATCTATCTATACAGCAGCACCCCCATTTGGTGTGTTATAATATGACATGGGGACTCATGATAGAAAAACAAAATTACTATTACTATTACGCAGACAGACTGAAAAGCCATCTCAACTGTGTGGTTTTAATAACAGGCCTTAAACTGAAGTTATTAACAACACACTATAATGTTAAATCACAGCATCAGCGGAAGGGAGACAAGGCCTTTATCTCAGTACACTGCACCCACCTTATACTCTGGCAGCTGTCGGAGGAAGAAACAGGCCAGGACTTCATCACAGTGAAAAGTACCGTTGTGGGTCCCGATCTTTTTTCCGGTCATGTTGTCGGTGCGGGGTCTCTTGGCTTGACTGGACATGTATCGAGAATCAATGCGAGTAAAATTAGAGCCTACAAAGAGCAAACACCAATCAGACTGTGCGTTTAATAAATGTAAAACGTGTACAGGTCTGTTTGTATTAATGTGTTTTGTGAAGTTTAACGCTGTTAAACATGCACGCCACATTCAAGCAGCACTTCACCCGCGATGCACCAGTGGAGGACGGATTTGATGGCCGGACCGGATGTGGCGCGCATAAGCATGTGTGCGTGCAAAGCGTGCATGTTTTTTTTTTTTTTTGTATTTTGTATTTTTTTATGGTATTTTTCATAAATTAATGTAATAACAATGGTGTAAATTATCATTTGTATGAACAAAAGCATGTAATGGTTTCTATAAAAAGAGATTATATGCAAATTGGAAAACACTTGTTACGACTTCAACAGACCACCAGAGGTCGCTGCAGGCAATGAAACAAACCTCACAAATCTTGAAACAGTTGTGGCTGCTGTGTATTTCTTTTAGGCCATAATTTTAACCTTTCTACTATACAAATCAATCAACAATCTGAAAATAAATGAAAAAACACGTATATATTTCTCATCAAAACTGATACAAGATAAGATAAGATCCCACTTTGGGAAATGTATATTATTGTAGCAGCAAGTGGATAGCAAACATAGAAGAGCGTCAATAGAAAGAACAAAGAACAATACATAATAAATAAATAAATACAAACGATAAAAACAAGCCAACATAAAACAAAAAAATAGAAATTATGTAGAAAAGAAATATTGGTGTCAAATGATAATTTAACCTAGTCAGCACTAAAATAATGTATGGCAAATATATTGGATATTGGCTGGATTACTTAACTGCAATGCACCAGGCTCCTAAAATGTGCATACTATGTAAACAATAGATCTGCCTGGAAATAGATTAAAGTAAAGTTTTAATGTTTCCTAGAACAAAAATGACTTTTACCCTCCTGCCCTGGGCAAAACATAGTGAAGATGTGCAGCCTGCTGTGTGCAATGCAGGTCTACATGATGACCAAATACAGGTAATTGGGCTCTAGCAGCTCATTTTTATCCCAGTCTGAAAGAAAGAAAGAAAGAAAGAAAGAAAGAAAGAAAGAAAGAAAGAAAGAAAGAAAGAAAGAAAGAAAGAAAGAAAGAAAGAAAGAAGAAAGAGATTGTAACAGCGAACAGTGATTTTATTTTATTAGATAATTTGCAATATTTCACGTGACAATACTGTGAAATTTAGCTTGGCTTGGCTTTAGTAAGAATTATAAGCTACTTGATGTAGTTCACTTGTGTCTACCCATAAATATTTTATCACTGTTAAATGTTCAAGTTAATACAATTAAAATGAACTAATAAGGCACAATTTGAACAGCTAGTGTGATAACTTAATTACTGTTCAGGGTGTGAACCAAGAAGGAGTGGTCGGGAGGGGGCAGCTCAATTCCCGTTCTCGCGGTATCACCTTATTGACAAGGTAATTAGCCAGATGGGACCCCTGTAGTAGTCAGGCGGAACACAAGCATCACGGCTTGCAGGGCTTTCTTGTGTGGGGAATTTGTTATTTCTGTATTTCTGTCCACCAGTAGACACCAGGCAGTCCGACTGCAGCAGCACCGAGCCTGCAAAAGGTAGGCTTTTCTATTTGAATTATGATTGGAGTCTGACATACAGGATATGATTCATCTCACCGATTTACTGTGAATGTCTAATATATTTTTAGCTGCATTATGATGCACTTAATGACAGACAGACTACTGCAAATTAGGATTTAGAGGTAGAATGTTTATTTTCATTCAGGGACAAAGGAGGGTCATTCCAAGGCTGAAAGATTTTCTATTAGCCAATCTAGTCAGCGAGTATTTCAGGTTATATTTGCAACAGCTAGGTGTCGCTGTAGGCACTGTACGGCCCTGCTGCTGCTCGGTCCTGATGGCACATCACCAGACACGTTGACACGTTTTTATTTCACCATAATGAAATCGATAAACATTGATTTAAGTGGGAGCTTCCAATTTCCTGAGGGGGGTAGGGTTCGGGGTTTCTCTTGAAAAATAGCTTCAAAAGTCGACGCCCATTGTCCACCCACTTTCTGGCTGTTACCTGACTTTTAGCTGTTGATTTCCACCAAAACGTATACATTGAGAAACAAAGATTTGAAAGGTTTGGAGTTGCAAAAAATGTGCAAGAGAACCACAATGTATGAAAACTCGTCCACCCTATTTATCTTGTGTAAAGTCTCATCAAATAAAATTGTCAATCGGGAGAAAATGTTTGTTTTAGTAAGTTTCACTTGCTGAAAAATGCGAGAAACGTTGTGGGATCATTACTTTAACTCTATAACTCTATTGAGATAACTTCATTTCAGATTCTGTATTAAAAGTGTTTAATTAATGAAACAAATGTGTTTTTGTTTTGTTATTTCATTTGTCTTAGGAAAATTAAGATTTAAATTTCTCAAATAATTTGAAATACTAATTCCCATTTTCAACATTTGGTTGTTATCCATGATCACAGGTTAAATGTGTAAAGTGGTACCTCTTGTGCTTGGTGATATCAGATCAAGGCCATATAGCCCACAATCAGCACCATGGACAGCGCACTGAAGTGAAAGCACATAAGCTAAACTCCTGATGGTATATTTCATGATTCATTTTCATACACTACTTGTTTTTGAGACAACAAAACAAGTAGACAACCTATCAGTTATATCTTCACATCCTGAATGTGCCATCACTTTTGTCGCAAATAATAATTGGCCACTTTACTACAGTTGAATGAATTATAGACTCTTAATGCAACTAATATGTGATCCAGTCAAGTGGGTAATTAGCATAACTCTGTATAATTGGTGACTATTCCTCCAGAATACAAATTTGGGAAACAATGCCACCACCTCTTATTGTGCTGAATATATTAGGCAAATTAGGAGAGGATTATCTCATCTTTAACAAGTTATGTGTGTTGACAGGATACAACTGCTTAACAGAACAGAGATATGCAAAACACAAAGTCAGAGACAGACTTTGAAGCTTAGATTGCCGGTTCTCAGCATGCCCTGACATCCATTAAAGCTATAACATGTTATGAGGAATCTTCTATAGACAATAGTATAGCTCATATTGAGGATACAAGCTAAAAGGGCAGAAAAACAGAAATAAAAAGATTTGAGATCCATTTTTCTTTTGCTTTGTCTCAGAGGGTACAGTAGCTGCTACATTTTCCCAAAAATGGCATGACTCATGGTCACAGGGCAAACTGAAATAAACAACCCTGAAGCAAGTGCTCATCGGCCAACCATCTACAACACTAGCTGACCAGCTCTGCATCAGTCACCAAGGATGCTTCCCATTGGCTTGCTTTAAAGTGTGAGATATGGGTGGTGACCGAGAAAACGTCACAGTGCCTGTGATTTTCCTGCTGCTTCCCGTTTTACATGCAGTGGTGATGGGAAATGAACCTGCCCAGCTTGCCTTAAAAGGAAGAGCCATGGCAGCATTCAATCAAAAAGTCAATTATTTGCTACAGGGCATGTATACATCACATTCTCTGGGTTATAATACTGCAGAGGCCACTTTGTAGAGCAGAACATCTTCAAGTGGTTAAACTAAAGACATTATTAGATATACAGTATATAAACAAAACTATATTTCATACATTCAAATTATTCTCAAAGCTTCACATTGCTTGTATTTAAATGGTGCACTTGTTTCTTATGACTGGGTATTGATTGATTATACAGAATTGAGAAAAATCTTATACATTTTCTTAAACTAGAAGAGTGCACTCAGTATTTACTTGTACTTGTATGTGTGCCTTACTTTAGTGGATACTTTTGGGTATAGAATTAATCTGACCATGGATGTTGGTTTTTGAGCCATAATAGGGGCCAAACGTGGCCTGCAACAGACTTGGTAAACCCTGTTTTTAGTGTAGTCAATTGCCAAAAAATGCCTTTTGCACATATCATAAGATGGAGAGGACTGTTGAAAAGATAAAGGTTTTACTAAAGGCTCATAAGGAAATCTATAAAATAGTTTTTTCAAAAATTAGTAAGCATTGCAACCACAAGACACATTTCGTCCAGATAGACAAAAGATACATAGAATGATGAGATGTTTATGCTTTCAAATTATATGTATGATTTCGAAGCATACAATATGTNTTGGATGCATTAATTTCATGAATTAAGAGGATCTATAATTGTTAGTACTGAAAATCCATATGAATAATACAATAATTTTGTTTTTTATTCATTTGAACATTTGGTTGGCTGTGAAAATGAATTGCCTTTGTCAACCCTGAGGCATCACACATCTCATATATTTATTAATTGTTATGATTCAGAGTTGTGCATTTGAGAAAATATCTGTTTGGGCTATTAGTCAAATGTTTTCCTGTTCTCCACCCTGAGAGAAAGAGTTCATTAACATGAACTACACACCGATAACAGATCTAATGAGATACAAACTGATTTGCCTACAGCCAAAAGAAGAAGACCCTCAAAACAACCACCAAAAATCGTCAACATAATTATCAACACTTCCCCTGTAACAGCTGGTGAGCAGCTACACTCAAGGGCATTTGGGAAGTGTAGTTAATCCAATGATAATCTTGAGCATGGTTTACACATATTATCGCTTTAATTGCTACGTGTGCTATGCAATTATACCGTCACCAATTACACAGCTATAGTTTACTAGCCTGTCTGAGCATTAGGTTCCTTCTAATAGATGCCCTTTCTCAACACAAGACAAGCTACTAAGACATACACTAATGGATTTTCCATTGACAAAATGAATTAATTATATCCTCTAAGGTAGAGTGGTGGAGGATAATGCTGAGCTGTGCCATGAGAAAAGGCATTGAGGATTAAAACTTTAGGTGATGTAGCCAAGGATGTATGTGAATGTGTGTGTGCACACATGCATGTCCATCCATTAGAATGCAGAGTGCATCCTCCAGTGTGAGTCACCCCTCCTCCCCTCTCCTCTCCTCCCCTCCCCACCTATCCACCCACCCACCTCACACCACCAGCAGCATCTAACTGCAGTCACCACCTAATATTACGCCTCTGACTTCACACTGGCCAACTGAGGATTCTGT
>JANJYP010059431.1:0-31800 GCA_024605115.1 Rastrelliger brachysoma
AAAGAATAAAAAATAACATATATAATAAACATATAATAGAATGAAATAAATCTATGCATAGCCAACACATGAAAACATAGTTGCTTCAGTCAGGAATGTGCTTTAAGGTTGCACAAGTCAATAAAGATATTGAATGTGAAAGGGAAGCCTGGGTCAGGTGGCTGTAAAGATTGCTACTATGCAAACATGCCTCATCATCTTTCCACACACATGTGCACACACACACACACACACACACACACACACACACACACANCAAACTGTCAGCCAATATCTTTGCATCTCAGCCTTTCTCTCTCATAGTCTGCAGTTGTGAGTTGTGCTGTACTGCACTGTACAATCTTACTGAGCTCATAACACTAGCACTCCCACCTCCCATTCTCCATGCTCTTTTACCCGATAACCTCACCCTTGCATCCATATTTTGGCTGCCACAATTTACGAGGGCCTAGCAACTGTAAAAATTGGATCTGGATACTTTTAAGATGATATGCACACCCACTTGTCCCCTTACGACCAGGACACAAACTTTCATCTGGACCACATTGTCTTGAAGCATGAAGGCTACAGTGGTTTTGGTCCTAAGGTGTGGAATGTGGTGCTGACAATGACACAAACTCATAGTGTTACCCCACAACCATCACCACCCCTCTACAAGGGGCCTCATCCAGCTGTCTTGTTGTGGTCAGATTCTCAGTAGTGTGCCGTATCACATGGGAAGGAGATAATCCCGTACTGGTCAGATCAGGCACTGGCTGGAACAGGCAGGGCTGACAGGGAGGATACAGAAAGATAGAGACACAAGAAAAAGTGAGACAAAGATAAACAAAGATCTTACAGAATACTGATACATTTAACCAAAAACAGCAACTTTTCCTGTGATATTTCACAACCCTCCTGTTCATCAGCATGATCTAAACCCTTTCTTCTCTCTCTGTCATTCTCTCTGCCTTCCTGCCTCGGGTCTCTGTCGACTGCAGCACCGCTAAGCTGTAAACTGAAACTGGTTAGCGCTGAGCTCTTAATTCTTGTCAGCGTCTATTAATTATGGGCCAGTTGGATGTTCCAGTTCAAACAGCCCCTGCGGATCTTGGAATTCTAACTCCGGCTGTTTGGTCACTTGTCGCTTGTTGCAGCCGCATGACCCTGCAGCCCGCAGCAGGGTAACCAGTGTGTGTGCGTGCATGCTTGCGTGTGTGTGTATGTATGTGTGTGTGTGTCTGTGTGTGTGTGTGTGTGTGTCCATGTGTGTGAGAAGATGATGGAGATGTCAGGGACAAAAACAGCAACGACTCACTTTGTCTGAGAAGTCTTTACATCCATTCAGGGTATAAACCTGGTTAATATATTTCTGCATTACACAAGCGTATTGTTGGGAAAGCCTTTAACTGCATAAGCCTTTATTAGTCCTATGTGTGTCAAATAGAGGGAAGAGATTGAACTGATTTAGTATGTGGAGTACATGCACCGTTTCCTGAAGCACAATTTATAATTTAAATTTACCTTAAACAAGAATAATGGTAAAAGCTACTAAAGCTCCATCTATTGCAAACCTAGTTCCTAGCTGCCTAACTGACTAATTAAAACAGCATCCACATGTGTTCAAAGAACAAGAAGTCTATTTGCAAGCCTTATTGATTACTTTAAGGCGTACAAATGGAAAGCTGTGTTAGGAGAGGGGCTCTCGATTTAGCTTCAATCTGCCAGGCATAAAATGATCTCACTGTGTTTGCTGGGAAGAATGAGCTCCCTCTGGGCACGGTGGGTAATTAGGTTAGTGGATAGTTGGTGTCAGGAAATTGAAAGACCATCCTAATCGGATTCTTTTGTTTCCAGGGGAATCAAAGGAATTTATATGAGTCACTGGGAAATCTCACACGACTCAATTCCACTTGACCATGTAAAATCTGTTTGCTTTCCCTCAATGCACAAACAACTTTTAATACAAAGGTGTAAATCCAGCGCATGAGGTGCATCTGATGTCGCCCGTGTCCTCTGAGGTGGCTCTAGATAATCCCAAATATGTCACGATTGTATACTAACTAGATACTTACACTCCTCCATGGGTAATCGGTATCGAACAGTCACTCTGTCCACTTAGAAAGGTTAAATATAAAGACAAAAATATCGGTCTCATTCACTGTATATGGATATAATGAGGAATAAATAACTTTGAAAGGTTAACTTAATAAGCTTGGTGTGCCAGTTAGTAATATAAAGGAACATTTGGGCAATACTGTATACATATATATAGTATACCTGTGAAATTCTTGACAGATTTATGACTCAGCAAAATATATATGGAAAGAACCTTTCATCATTAGCTGTGACTACAGTAAAATGCAACATGTTGTATTTTTAGCTAAATCTACAGATGAAGATTTACCCTGATATATAGAAATAAATAAAACTGAATCAAAAAGGGAGGAGGTTGCTCAGATTAAATAAATGTAATAATATTTTATTCCATATCACTAAAAAAAAGTTTTACCCATGCTTCAAAGTGCCCTTGGTTTATTTAACATTTGCACATTTATGATATTTTCTGCAGGTGTACGTCTGGACCGGGTGAGAGGGGGACGACAGAAATACAAACGAAGGATGGACGCAGAGAATGGCGCCTACCTTGGTCTTACCATCCCCCCTCCAGCCAAAAAGCCATGTGAGTCACACAGCTTGGTTTGTTTTTTTCCCGTATCTCACCCAGTTAAAATATGCAAATTTGGTGCATTAGCATTACAGGAACATGATATTATCTATCAAATTTTGGGACTTAGAGCAGTGAGTCAGAATACTGCAATTTATTCACAAAATATATCAGGGTGGAACAACATTTTGTGGATGCATCAATGTTTTTTTTTTTCTGTCACGGGAGGAAAAAAAATCTTCCTGTCAGTTTCATTACCAAGTCAACCAGCCATTGATTTAGAGTTTGCACAATCGTTTATGACATGCTCTTATTATAGTTTTCAAATGAATCATGACGAAGAAATTGAATATATTATAATAGTGACTTTCTTTTCTAAAAATCTGTGAATACTTTTGCTTAAAATTACTCACAACACTCTTTTGTCCCTCTTCATCTTTGCCTCCATCTTTCTGTCTCTCAGTGACAAAGATTGTTTCCCACTTGTTGGTAGTGGAGCCAGAGAAGATATATGCCATGCCCGACCCCACCATGCCAGATGGAGACATCAAGGCCCTGACCACGCTGTGCGACTTGGCCGACCGTGAACTGGTGGTCATCATTGGCTGGGCAAAACATATCCCAGGTAGAGACACATAGAAACATGACTGCATATGAATACCTATGTTTTCTTGGATCTTTTTTAACACTAAAAAAACATCAAAATATGCTTAATATTGCTACAATTTAAAAAAAAGATTTAAGTAATTAGGAAATGGTATTTGTGAACCTTGATAAAAGGATAATTGTAAGGTAACTTCTTATGCCTTGTTATAGCCTTGTTATACTCAGACACCATGAGACACCATAGTATAGGTATCCGGATATTGCACGCAGGCTACAAGTATGCATAGAAGCATTAACACTGATTGTACTGTTTTACGAAACCTCAAGGGGTATATAAACAACATATTATATGAATAAGCAGGTCAACAAGTGTTAGAACATCACTGTCCAAAAGTGGCCCCTACAGTTTAACCATCCACTCCAACCATTACATTCATAGCCCACTGCACAAATGGCCTTAAAGGGCATTTCCAGTCATAATCAATGTTTGTCTCTTAAATCATGTCACCTATGATCAGTTCATCTCATACCATCCATACAACCAACTGCAGTGTGTGGGCGTTTATATTCAGTTCTGTTCAAGAATCAATAATTTTGTCAATGTTAACGTGCAGACACAGGACATATTTAAAAATTGTTCTACAGTTGCAAATTTCATTCTGTTGACCATCATTTTAAAAAGATAATTTTAACAAAAATCAAACTTACCACAGCATCTGCATTGTTTTAATTTCCGAGTCAGCGAGTACTTTACTCAATTACTGTATTACTTTCAGCCAGAGGCGTCATGTTACTTGCTGACCCGGAAATGGACAATGCAGATGCCACGGTAAGTCCAATTTTGTCGATCAGATGAATTTCTGAGACAAACATTGATTATGACGGGAAATGGCCTTTAACGATGAGGTAATAAGAGTCATGACTGGCAGTCACTTCATTAATGTACAAGTCTTTCACCATCTACATGTGAAACAGGTTTCCCACATGGCTACCCACGCACCCAGATCTCATTGTTGCTGAGGAAGAATCTTGGTCTTTCTGTTTATAACATGCAAAGAGACATCTCGATAGGGAATATAGGCATCATACTATGAGGCCAATGCATGCTATTGACAAAAAAATGCAGTGTGCACATTTCAGCATGTCCGCATGACATGTTTCTAGTTACAAAAATTCAGAGAGACATGACCAACAACTTGCAGAGCCTTCGCCCTCGATGCAAAAGATGTAGTGATATCATTTTTGGCACATACTGCAGACACTGTACCAAGCAGAAACCTAGCATTGCATTGTTGGTAAAGAGTGTTTTTTAATTTGCTGACATAATACTGGATAAGAATACTAAATCCTAAGTTTACTGACTGTTGCACACACAAAAACACAAAAACAAACCCCCAACCCACCGCACCACCCTCCACCATCACCAAACACATACACAGAATAATTAACATCTGCTACTCATCTGCACCTAAGGGAGAAGCTAGTCCCATATTCTAAAATCTAATCAATAAAGAGCAGCTGAAACCTTTGATTTGATTGGGCAGGGTAGGAGAGTCGGGGGGTGGGTTCCGCCCCTATGTCAATGTATTCCATTTCAATCCTAGACTTAAAGAAAGCAATCCTCTTTCTTACTTAAAGAGACTACACAGAGCCTGTGGTGAAATTGATTTATTTAGGAAAATACTGACGGATTTCCCCAGTCCTTGTTGACAAATTCTTAAATAAGACTTGTTATGCAAATGTAAATGTCTAAGATCTTCTTTTCTTTTAATCTCTGTCAGTTGAAACACACACTTTGAACGTCCATGTGTTTAAAGATAATACAGGTTGACTCAAAGTATGGTAGATGCATCTCATTGATTCAATCAATCAATCAGCACAAAACTGCACATGTAGAACAATTCGACTTATTAAGCAGAACAGTATTCTACACATGTTGGAATTAAACAAAGGGATACAAGTAATATTTTGATTTCATTTCATTTCATTAATCAATTCGTAGATTGTTTTATACAGAAAATGTGAGAAAAAGAATCACAATCTCTAAGATCACATTGTCTTCATGTGTCTTGTTTTGACCAAAACCCAAAGCTATTCAATTTAAAATATATACAACTATGACGTAATGTTATGTAGTTAATGAATTTCTCCTTAACGCCTGTAATTTTTTTTGTACCTGCAGATTTATTTACTCATTTGTCAGCTAACACAACTACTAGCAGTTTAGCTATGCATTCTGTTCAGGTTTAACTCTAATTACTGATTTGTCATCAAATTTACATTTGACTCTTTAATTTAAATTAATTTAATAATTTGCTGTGGGTGAAGGTGTGTTGGCCCAAAACCTGCACTGGTAACCTGAAAGGATTGATTCTGCAAAGACACAGGGGAGCTGTGTATTGTGATTACAAGGCTAGGCTTTGAAGGGACGATGGGGTATGAGGGAAGGATGCTATCTCACCACTTTGGAGTTTACAGAGAGAAAAAAACAGTCTTTGTCAGGGACAAAAGGAGCATCCCTGACCCAAATGCACAGTTTCTTCCATGACCTCTTTTTCATCCAGAATCTTGAGAACATGGATATGTGTTAACTAGCTTTTTTTCTGATTCAGGTATATTATATTTGAAAGTGAAAAGGAGGCCAGATACAATCAAATTCCTCAATTTAAACATAGCCGCAGGGATGCAGAAATGATTTACAGAAATTTACTGTCATATTTTTGGACTTCAATCTCTGCTACATTTACTATGTATAACTATTGATCTGGTATGCTATGAAGATCTAAATCCAGACCTGCCAGAGTTATTAAAGGGGCATGTGACACTCTGGGGACATTTTACCCGGGGCCACCAGGTCAGAGTGTCACCAAGTAACGATTAAGACAAAAGGGGTCCCTACAGTTTAACCGTCCACTCCCACCATTACACTCATAGCCCACTGCACAAATGGCCTTAACAATGAGGTAATAAGAGTCATTACCGCAAATCGCTCCATTAATGTAAAAGTCCTTTACCATCTACATGTGAAACATCACACAGGTTTTCTGTTACATGTTGTCATTCTGATAGTTTAAATATTTGTGGTGAATTGCTGAGCTCAAGACTTTGACATACAGATACAAAGCACATTTTGCCTTCAAGTGTTTTCAAATCCAACATGTTTGCTGTAACTCATCACTAGGCAGATTGGATGTTACATTTACACCCACTGTCACGAAAGTGGAAACGAAATCATAACATGGTTGTCAGGAGGTCAGAGGTGGCTGCTAATTTGTGCAGCTGTTATAACACGCACATGCAACTACACACAACATGTGTAGATTTATATTCCAGGCAGCATTCAGCGCCCTCTGGTATTTAATGTTCGCTCCGTTCAGAGCGCCGCTTTCTTCCTCTTTGATTTTTTTCCCTCTTTTTCTCTGCCACTCACACACAGACTCTCTGCTGTCATATCTTTCACACACAGTCTCTCGCTTCCTTGTTCTCTTGTTCCCCTGGCTCTCCCCCTCCTACTCCTCCTGCTCATATAGGGCCCTCTAGTCTCATTATTACCTCTGTCTTTTTATTAGGCCCATTAGGGCTCTTAGGAGGCCTGTAATGATACTAAATGAATAGAGAGTGAACTGCTGTCTGTTTTAGACCTAGCTCTCAATGACGGCTTCAAGCTTCACTGCCAACCACTCAGTCAATTCATTGTACTGAATAGGGATTCAATTACTTATCTGATCTGTACCTGTAGGCTACTGTACTGTTGCACAGCCATAGTACTTTTATTTTTTGTGTGGAGCTCTAAACAATTGCTAACATCCCTCGATTTGTTAAGGATCAGCTATAGAAATAGACAAGCAGTATAATATTAAATTTAATGGTTGTGTCAAATTACTGATTCAGTTTTCCTACAAGTCTAAAATGCAATCTGATTTTTTCTGTTTTTTGTTTTAATATTATCCAATATAAACACATTTCCCTACAAAATACTGCCCCTCACCCAAAAAAAAAACCCAAACCTACAGGCACGATGGCTTCACAATCTGGTCCTACAACTGCTTACTGAAATCAGCCAATTAGACAGATAATGCAAAATAGCTTTATTCAAACTGGGGAGATAGCCACAGCTAACCTTATCTAAAGTTAAATTTCCTTTTTTTTACTGGCTTTCTGTGTAACTGAAATGTATGATTTTTTTAACCAATAGTTTTAATAAATGAGGCGGCTGTAAATAATGATGGGGGAAAATTACATGTTAACTAAAACTAGCCTCGCTTTGCAGAGTAGTAGAAACTTAAATCATCTCAGGTGCATCTCTGACTGCTCTCTTTTATAGGGCAGAATGTTTTATATTAATCTTTCAGTGTGATGTGCAGCTGTCCCTTGTCTCCATTCATGGCGTTTGTCATTGTATGTAGAGGAAACTGCAGAGACAGAAATATAGACATTCTCCAGTTTGTTCAATGTTGTGTCATGTTTGGTCAAACGGCAGTAAATCAGTAGGGTGAAATATTGATATTTCATCAAGGGGAATCACCCTCCACAGCAACACTTAACTCAGCCACCTCAGGGCGAGGCCCTTGAAGCTCCAGGGGCAACCCCTAGGGATCTAGGAAGTCACTCCATCTCTTCCGTAAATTGAGTGGAAAGGGAAAAAAACACAGACTATGGAAAAGAAAAAGAACGATCAAGAGGCAGACAATTGAATAATGTAACAGATATTTGAGAATTATTTCACTAAATATATAAAGCAAAGCACTTGTGCAAAAAAAAAAAGTTTGATTAATTATCTTTTTCTTCATCATTTTTTCTTTATAGTCGTTTAAATATGACCTGTTATGTTCTACCATGTATGACTGATATGACTCCACTAAAATCTTCATCAAGCTGGCAGACTTACATTACACTGCACAGTCAAATAAAGTAAGTAGTTAACTTGCATGTGTGGGCCATCTGCAGCTCTTTATCAAACATCATCATCACTGGGGCTGTTTCTGCCCTCCTTGCAATGTTTCTAACTGATCTGCTGAACAAAGATTTCCAAATATTTCCATATCTTGCAGTTTCAGCTGATTTTTAGTGTGGCTTAAGAAGCTCCATTAATTCAGCAGGAGCATATTTAATTTCCTGCAATTTCTTCTCATTATCTAACAATTTAAAAACAGTAAAGCCATGAAATTTAACATGAATCTGATACAGAAGTAATGCATATACAAAACTTAATCACCAGGAAATGGGCCTTAAGGAGACAGGAACTGAAACCACCTGTTAAGAGACAGAGGCTGAACTGAGGGCTGCATAAATAGCCAATATAAGATTAATAAGTAGTTTTTGGATTGTGAATCATGCAAAGCTATTTTTGGACTAGTGGAGTCCAAAAATAAAGCTGAAAATAAGTATAGGTCCTTTAAACTTTTTATTCACTGCTTCATCCAGACAAATAACATGTTACAAGTACGCTATAGTTGTTGATCTCAAGTCATTATAATACACATTAATCCATTAATTTTCTTTCAAAAGTGATGCTGATACTGATGCTTCCTACAGTATCTGCCGTAGTCCTCCCATCCCCCCACTAAACGTGTACCGGATGTCCTCCATCAACTGTCTGTTTGTCAGATCTGAGGCTTGGATCGATCCCCTTTCGCATTTGGTGGACTGATTACAATCTACTAATCAATGACACCCCCAGCACTCTTTTCTCTCTGCCTCATTCTCTCTCCCCATCGTTTCTCTATTTGCTTGATAAGAACCATCGAGAGGACCTTTTTTAAGTCAACCTGCCCCATTCCCCATCCATACAACCTTAGATTTAAGTAAGCAGAGTGGTGGGTTCAGGGCCCTGGTCAATACCCCCAATCACCGTCCTATTCACCATAGAGTAGTGAAAGCCATTGTGGCAGTTGAGATCCTTTCAGGTGTCCGTCTGTTTGATGTGGTGTGTGTGCATGTTAGAGGAGAGAGTTGACGGGTCGACCTCAAGATCTTGGATGATTTGTTACTCCAAGTTCAGATGGTTGAACACAAGAGAGAAAATAATGAAGGTAGTAGCTATCAGGTGGAATATGTCATGTTTTTTTTTAAAAATTCTTCAACTTTACCTTTCAGGGAGTGATCAAATCTTTCCAATCATCTGATGATGTTACCAAGTTATAATGATGCGATTCCATTAAAAAGAGTACTGGGGCTTAGAAGTGTGAACTTCTTGGCACGCAGAGCAAGAGTAAACATGTCATAATACTTAACTTGTACTGTACTTTAATTCCCTAAATTTTCAGCTTTCTTACATTCATCAGGGTGTTAATCTGAGGTTGCTTCAGTTTCTACATACACAGTTCAATTATTTATTTGACTTTATAAGAGAAATATATATTTCTATTAATGGAAGATATCTTTAAGGTTGATAAAAGGGTTTAATTTGTCCTATTTTGTCAGTACAAAATAGGACAAAGCACAGTATCTCTTATCATTTATGGGTGGCTCAAATCTACCATTAACCTCAAAATATCCCATCTTGAAATATTTATATTGCTCCAAAAATAATCATGTGTTTTGATAGTAACTCCACTGAACTTTACAAAATTGCCTTCCCTAAAGAACCTAAAGAAACCCAGAAACCAAATCCACTGAAGATTAATTTTGTGACATTTCTGATTTTGATAAAGAAAAGAGAGAAAAACTGAATTTCAGCCAATTGATTAAGTACTCTAACTTAGAAGAGGTCAGAGTTAGAAGTGGATTTGTTTCCACTAAGCTTGTGTGCTTTTGTACCATGTTTGCAGTAGGACTGACTGTTGACAGCTGATGCTTTAAGTCATTCTGGATCATGTTTCAAGGCTTTTATACTTGACTGATTTACATTCTTGATTTTGAGTTTATTGATAATCATGAATAGTATTATAACAGTATTTTAAATAGTATATTAATACAGACTTACATATGACCATACATATTTTTTGAAAAGCCATCACAGTTGCACGCAGGGATTGTACAGTGTGGTATACACATCCCATAAAACAGAGCACTTGAGAGGGCCAAATACAAAGCAGTGAATTTTAGGTTAATGTATTGATCTCCTGCCTCGTCATGCAGTAAGTTGCTCGGAAAACTCACATTTTGTCCTTTTTCCCAAAGGTTTTTCCACCCTCTCACTGGCGGACCAGATGAGTCTACTGCAGAGTGCCTGGATGGAGATTCTGGTGCTGAGTATCGTGTTTCGCTCGCTGTCTTGTGAGGACGAGATTGTGTATGCTGAGGACTATGTGGTGGACGAGGAGCAGGCGAGGATCTCAGGCCTTCTGGACCTGCATGTTGCCATCCTGCCTCTTGTTCGACGCTACAAGAAGCTGCGCATTGATAAAGAGGAGTTTGTCACACTTAAAGCCATTGCTCTCGCCAACTCAGGTAAGGTTAACTTCTTATACTGTAACTGGACAGTCGTCTAAGAATTAACAAGGGGCCAAACGTTGTTGAAATCCAAAGAACTTTGTGATAAATGATAGAAATGTTTCAATAGTAGTTTTACAATGTATTAAATGTACATATAGCATCAATGAAGAGTTGGGGCAAGATGATTTTCAACCAATAATTTACTTAAAGTGAGAATGAAAGGAAGCTGGATGTCAGGAGGAAAAAGAGAGTACACTTAAAATATATTCCAAAAAATGGTATATTTAAAGGTATCATCAATAATGTTTTTTACCAAAAATCCTTTGGGCTGTGAGGAGCCGTGAGCTTGACACGAAGGTTCATCTCTATGTTAAATCTCAAATAAATCTAGATAGTTGACATTTAATTAAAGCAAACAAAGAAATAAAACAAAAAATGTCAAGCGATTATCTTGCGGGCGATCACTTCCACAATGAAGGATACCTGATAAGAGGGGACAAAAAGGTCAGGCACACGATTGTTTAATTTAACACCCCCTATGTGTATGTGTGTAGGAGTGTGTGTGTGTGCATTTTTATTTCAATTTGTGTGCACATACGTGTGTGTGTGTCTGTCACATTGCGCTCTCATTTGCTCCATCTCCATAACAGTAGCTGCCAGCGTGCCACAGCCGAGGGAGATATATTTAGCATTTCATTAGGAAAACAGGGGCTGTCAATAAAATGTGTTAAGTGGAGTGGAATGAGCGTTGGGGAGCGACGGGCCTCGTTTGTTCCAATGTGAAAATGCTGTGCCCGTATCGACAGTTTGCTTTTCATGAGGCCGGGCCTGTCCCCCACTAATCAATGCCTGTTAGGAGTCTTTTCTCCTGCCTGACTGAAAAATGAAAAATGCTGAGCCCAGAGCTTTAGTCTTCTGATGACAAACTCTCCATGGGAGAGTGGGAATCTACAGGAGGAGAGAGAGGAGGATAAATGGCAGGGGAAGGCTGGAGTGGGAGGGGGGAGTGTGGGGAGATGGAAAGACAGGAATGTAAAGGTAAGGGAGAAGTGTGAGAGAGGAAGGCAGGGGCTGAGAGGGAGGCTCAGAGAGGGCGAGAGGGCAGCTTCGGCTCGTTTGAACACAGTCTCGGAAAGCTTCGGCTCCAGGGGTCCTGTGGGTGTGACAGCTGTGGAAATTCATGGCCATTGATTTTGTAATTAGCGGAGTATCGACGGGATTGACGCCAAGCTGCTGACAGATTACATGGAAATTGTTTCTTCAAAGTTAGTTTTGCATTCCGNTACACACACACACACACATTTATATATATATGTGTATATATATATATACACACACACATACACACACTCTCCCTGTGCATTTACACACACTGACACACATTTCAAAACATTCTTTTTCTCTCTCCCCTCTGCTCCTTCTTTCGCTCTCTCTGCATTTCACACACACACACACACACACACACACACACATGCATGCTCACACTGCAGCCAAACGAGGATCAGATCAGTATTAACATGAAGGTTTCAAATGAAGAGTGCTGGAACACATGTGCGGTCCACATAGCCTAGTTAATTTCCCAAGATAGAAACGCAATTTACACAGAAGGCGACTGGTAAAAGAGACTTAATCAGTCAGTTAGGAACATAATTAGCCTTGTACGTTCCTTTTTTCTGCCTCATTTACATGTTCATACACAGTCTTACTTCACTCCACAACTTTCATGACACATAGCAGAGCTGATCTAATTCACTCACACACTTAAATCAGCAGTAACGTTTGCTTTAGCTTTAGTAAAACAGAGACAAGTCTGTGTCTGACAAGTCTTTTCAGTTAGATTAGAGTACTGATTTGAATTCATATTACACTATGCTTTATCTATAAGTTAATGAACTGTGGATATGAAACGTACACATGTTAGACCTGACAATCAGTGCTGATTTTTCACCTCATTGTAAATCTGTGCAGTGAAATTGGCTGAATGCAAACCACTGCTTGTCTATTAAAACACTTCCTGTCAGCTTGTCCTTTGGAGGACAAGCCTGTGTTTTTTCTTACTTGTAGACTTATACATAAAGAGCAGTTTTTAATAAGTCTCAACTGGTTTTATTTTAGAGCCTATACATAAGGGGGCCAACTGCTCTTTCTTATGGAAATGAAGGCCATCTGCTGCCATCATTCAGCTGAACGATATCCTAGTAATGCAGCCATCTGAATTCATTAGCAGGAGGGATGTATGTGGTCCATGATACCAAAAGGAATGAATCTTTTTCCTGTCCTACCATATATTTATATGGACCTACAGTACCTCTCGCTCTTCCTCTCCCTCCCTAGAGTCCTGGCCATGTATAGGCATTTATTTAAGGAGCATCATTAACCACTAACAAGAGAAAACCTCTCTACAAAATTGCATGTTTGCAAAGACAGGCTGTGGAATTTACAGCTAGCAGATAATACTGCTGTACCAAGTTGTGGTTGCAGCTGTAGATGTCCTGTACAGAATGTGTTGCTTTTAAGTTGTACGATGGTCAAAATTTTAATCTGTAACCTTAAAACAAATTATTTTATCTTTTCCTTTCATCTCTCTCCCATTACCCTTCTTGGTCCAGACTCCATGCACATAGAAAATATCGAGGCGGTCCAAAGGCTCCAGGATTCTCTTCACGAGGCCCTGCAGGACTTTGAGGGTTCCCAGCATCCGGAGGACCCTCGACGGGCAGGCAAGCTGCTTATGACCCTGCCTCTACTCCGTCAGACCGCCACCAAGGCCGTTCAGCACTTCTACAGCATCAAAATGCAGGGCAAAGTCCCCATGCACAAACTATTCCTTGAGATGTTAGAGGCCAAGGCTTGACATTCGGGCCAGATGTTTGACAGACACCTGCATCACCCAATGCGAGGCAAGGGACAGCCCATAAAAAAATAAGGTGGTGTGCCAATTGACAGTGAGAGGATGAGGCTCGGAACTACTGAGTCATTTTAACATGTTTAAATGGTAATAAGAAGGACTTGAAATGGTTTTAAAAGGGTGAATATCAACCTGATTGGTGTGGGATCATGATGATGTATATAAAGATGTTGTGTACAGAAATCAGGCAACCGAGGTCTTGTTATAACCAGAGACCCGAGGCTCTATATCACCTGAAGCTTCTGTGAATTTGTTACTTATCTTATTTTCATCTCAAAATGGAAGTGTGTTAATATAAATGTCCTAAAGAACTGTATGGCTATGTAGCCTCATATGTGATTTTGTTTCTTTCTTTCACATTTTCTGATCTCAGTTGTTAAAGCAATAGTCTCTAACTGGTCTACATATAATATGTGTACTGTATATTGTGTGAAATTGCACTGGTCGGGGGGAGAATTGATAGACATATTCTCATATTCGTCATCAGAGAAAGTGGTACACACTGTGGGGTATGTAAGATTCTCGATTTCCTCGCAATATATTTACCTCGTGGTAGCTTCATTGACTCAGTGGTTATAGTCAACTTGGTGCTTACAGAAGGACAGTGGTTGGCTAGAGAACAAAGAGTTTGCACTAAGCAACTATGAATAACGTGGCAATAATGGGTATTGTACTAGTGAGTCTCAGTCAGTGGTTTTTCATATAGAGACTAACCCCCCTCTTCACTCCACACTTCTCTCTGTGTTCTGAAATATTGGCAACTAAATGTACTGTGAAACATACACATGATAGTAATAAGCTAAATTCTGTACTATTTTTAAAAACCAGATTATGCGGCTTGTCAAAAAAAATGTATTTATTTTCTATAGATACAGGTAGAGGACACAATAACAGATTTGTCTATACAATATAATGCAATCCAATATGCCCTTTAATGCAACCTGATAGCCCTGCAATAAATACTACCTTTGTGAAGCTTATAATGTACAGTTTGTGTCAAATAGGTGCTGATTCTGAGTCTGTAGATGTTGTATCAGATTGCATTATATCGTACAAGTGTTGCTGTTATTGCTGTATTCAGCCCAACTTCTTATAGGTTGTATTCTCAAACAAGAGGTGTCATTATATTGGTTAGTTGTGCAGCTAAGAGCATTTGTTCCTTGGTTTGAGTTCCACTTCCAGCCAGGTTGATACCAAAGTCTTTATGCCTGCCTCACACATCTAAACTTTAAACAATGAATTTCTACAAATCACTAGAGATTTATGTGTGAGTGGAACAATATAATGAATTTTGTTCTTATATTTTGACTTTTATTAAACCATTACCAATGACCTACATTGGTATTTGTCATTATAATGACATTTGTGTTCCTGAGAATAATTTGAATTGAAACTCAACAAACAGTAATGACAGAATATATCAGACCTCACAAATGTTCTGTATATTTAACTGTTTTATAGCTTGTCTAATGAAGGTGCTAATCATTCAGACTGGCACTGAATGTTCATTTCAACAAACGCTCTCTGACAACTAAATTATATTCCAGATGCTGTAGAGTGTAATGTCTATCAATTAAAAAACAAGGGGTCAAAATATTCTAAAAATAGCAATCAGAATAATGTGATACAGTAATCAGCAGTATTTCTGCCTGTCCTGATAACCTGAGCAGGTTAGTTGGAACATATTAACATAGGATCAAAATAACACAGTAATAGATTAATCAGCTGCTCTTAGAAATATAGTGAGACAGATACTGTCCCTTATCAACACTTTAAAGCTGTCTTTTGAAGTGTCAAGTGCCATTAGTGTCTGCCCAAACAGGTAACTAGAAAGAAAATATATAGCCAAGTGACCAGTAACTACAGATGCAGGCCCGTTTCTGCAGTTGAGATGATTCCCACAGGAGCAGACACTATTGATTCGCTGTAATGTAATGAATAGATAATTATAATCCAATACAGTAGAGAATACAGTTCCCATGATGCAATTCCCCAAACGTGTAACCAGCTAATCCGTCCTCAGTTGAAATTATGGATGTATCCCCTCTGTACAATAGAAAACCAAAGCATAATGTCCTCAAATAGTTTAAAATGAAACACAGAGCAAGTAAGACTCATAAAGCAGTATTCTGAGCCAGCCAGTGAGCATGACTGCTGCTTTCCCATAAATATGGTTGTATTTTAATGATGCTGATGTCCAGCTGTGTGTCCAATAATTTTGAGTGTACTCAAAACCCATGAACGGGTGGTAGCGGTGAAGATGAAAATCTATTTTTTTTGTTCAATCAATTTATGCATTGATTGAACATCAGTCTCTTTGTCAATATGAGGCACTGTGTGAAGTCACACCCTGTAGCCCAACTATTAGATGAAACTACCATAAAAAGTGATGTTTTTTTAATATTGGGGACTGTGTTGAGGTGTTTGAAGGAGAGTACATCAAGAAGCTAACTCACTTCATGTTGTGCTGGTTGTGTGACAAGAACAACCAAATCGACCCTCCCTCCTCTCATCAGAGTTCATTTGTTGCGGTTTGAAGATTGATGGCAGATAATTGTTTCCCAACTTTCCTTTCTCTAAAATTAATATAAGAAAATAAAAAGGAAAAATGCTTAATTTATTTTCAGAGTTCTAAAACGGTTCTACTGCATCCAATTAATCCTAATTGTCTCCTAAGCCGAAATTCTCAATAGAAATGGAGCAATTAAATTTCTGCTTTGGCTCTACCTTGGGGACAAGAGACATTTTATTTCGGTTGACAGTGGGGAGGGTTTGTCTAAACCTTTACAAAGGCGATTTCATGGGTGTCTGTAATAGTTTCATAACAGTGATCACTGGGCTATGCAAGGCAAATATGGCCACCTATGTTCCTCGTGGAGAATCAGACTGACATTTAGTTGTGCTTTGTTTACAACGTGGACATGCTGTACAGTGCTACACTGCAAATGTATTCACTATACTATACTTTAGCTGCTGTGCATTGATGTAACTATGATTATTTGTTTCATTTCCCTGCATTAATAAATTTCTCATGATGTATTTAACAAATTCATCACAGATTTAGAGCCCACCTGACTACCTATGTAATGTAAGTCACTGTATCAAGTCAAAGTGAGAATAAGTCAGTTATATTTGGTTTATTGTTGAATATTCTCTTGCTTTCTTTTTCTTTTCTCTGTGATTCTAAGACACTCTGTGTGATCATCGATTTTGGTTATCGGCACAGCAGGACGTACATCAAGCAAAGTACTCTAGACCTTATACCTCAATTCATATTTTGAAAATTACACTGGGTTTGGAAGCGGGCCATGGGTTCCTCCTGGGAATCAGTGGCACAGAAATAAAGTGACATCACTGACTGGGTATTAAAAAAAATGTAGATGAACCTACTGCAATTGGGGAACACATTCCTCGGAGGAGAAAGCTGCTTATTCGTTGTTCCATTTGCGGACTTATCTTATCTCCATGCCCTCTGAGATGACAAGATTTACATAAAACATGGAGGAACCTCCCTGGCCATCTTGGTCCGCAGTGTATAAAGGACCCTGATGGGTGTATGTAGTATAGACATGTGATTACCCAAGAGGTTTACTCCCCCTCAAAAGCAATATGTTAGCAATTGCGATATATGAATCAAGTTAAAAGGGAGCTTTGGTTCATTTTAATTATAAGCTTACCCTATGCTCGGGAAATGGACAGGGTAACTATGCATACACATTCAGAGTCCGGGGGAGACAAAGGGAAAATTGTGAAACATGTTGGAATGGAGAAGCAAAAAGCCAACCACAGCTGAGTTTCACTGGACAGTATTGTGTGACATATTTTTTTGTGTTTTGTTTGTTGTGTTCATGCCTACTGTACCCGTTTGTAAATATAATGTGCTTTTTTTTCTTCTTCTTTTTTGGAGTGAGTCAGATCTAACAGTGCACTGAATGTACA
Source organism: Rastrelliger brachysoma (assembly GCA_024605115.1). Lineage (NCBI taxonomy): Eukaryota > Metazoa > Chordata > Actinopteri > Scombriformes > Scombridae > Rastrelliger > Rastrelliger brachysoma. The sequence continues at coordinate 17,478 of JANJYP010059431.1, forward strand.
GTGACAAAATAAAATCACATGGTTTATGTAATCACTGCAATGGATTTTTATTGAAAAATATGTGTAAGTCAACAAATGTAGGAAGAAAGCAAGTGATAAAAAAAATCAATATGATAAAGTTGAGATCATATTTCTATTGGCCCCAGTGCCATGGCATATATTTTGTACTCATCAGACCTGAAGAAGCCATTAGTGGCAAAATGTTTTTACACCATCAATATATACACTTTTCATATGTAAGTCTATAAAATACTGTCTACTGTCCATAGAGAGAGAGAGAGAGAGAGAAAGAGAGAGGATTTCAAGCCTAATATTTTGGAAATCAGCAAAGTTTTTACATTTTTTTATTAAAATTAAAATTACAGACGCAACTCCAATAAACACTTTTCATATTAGATTTTAAGTCACTTTAACTCGTAACTTTTCTAAAAATATATTTCATGAAAATGGTTTTATAAACTTGAAACATTTTTGTTTTTTGACAAAAGGAAAGAAAGACTGTTGTTTTGTGCCCGTGTTAAAATACTGTAATTTTTTATAATCTACCATGATGTACTTCTGCTTTTGGCTGTCATCAGTCTTGACAGACAGATTGTCATTCAATAGATATTAACAAAATTATAGTGAATATTCATTTTACACAATCATTAGAAGCACCTATCTTGAGTGAGTCATGGGGTCCTTCAGCAGAAACAGGCCTGTCCTGATCTCACACTGCGGATAAGAAATGTACAGGAAACGGTGCTAAGCATGACCAATTATGTATGTGAGCTTCTCTATGTGCACTTGTATGTTTAGCAAGACAGTGCCTTGGGGTGTAACGGCATCCTCCTGCCCCAACTGTCAGTTGGTTCGCTGTCTACACAATGTCCCATTTGACCTTGCATTGGCTACAACAGTGGCTGAATGCACATCTGACACACTCCCTTCCTTTGTGGTGCAATCCTGTGGAAGTCATTTAATTTACTGGGCTTTCAACTTCAGCCAATATGGGGGTTGGGGAGTAAGTCTATGTTTAATCAGCCTGCCACAAACCATTCCCCTAAACAAAATCAACTATGATGTCCAGCGAAAAGATCTCTCAACAGAAGATTGAATTAAACAAATAAATGGGCTTGTCACGTTTTCATTTTTTATTTATTCTCTTGGCTCAGCTACACCCGCCACTCCATATTATTGCTGGAAATAACAACTGTGTATTAACTTGTGGATTGTCTTGCACAGTATTATTACTCATATATTGGTAGTAAATGAATAGGTGCACTTAAGGACTGCTGAGAAATAACTGACACCATTAAAAAAAAACTCAATGAAACTTGAAAACTGAAAAAAACTCACTCTCTTAAAAGAACTTCCCTCATGATTGCTGCTCTTTTCTCATCAGGTTATAAGTATTTTTCTCTGTTTTCATTCATGTAATAGAGAATTAGGGCATGGCCCACTGTCCTCAGAGTGACTTTCCATTGTGTAAACCTTTTTTATTCTCCTTAAATCGCCACCAGTTGTCAGGCATGTCTGTGCTTAAGAAGGGCCGTTGACACTGTTACTCTGTGGTCTGTTAATCAGGCAATCATTCTTACCTACGTCTTTTAGCAAATCTATGATCACACTGTTTTAATGCAACCCTCTACTGTCACTACTGGGTTTAACTCTCTTCTGTGAGGATTATTCAGCAGCTGAGGTGAGAGTCCACTGAGAATAGGCTGTAAAGTGTCAGTCATGGTTACCCAGAGTGGTGTTGTCTTAGACAATGTAACTAGGTGAAAGTGAGTGAAGGAGATAGGAAACCATCAATATGCTCCCTGTGTAAATTGAAGAAGGTCATGATTTATGGCTCACGGCTACAGCATACATACATGCTGAATCTACTCTTTTTTTCCCTCTCTCTTGCCTGGCTCAAGGACAGGTAAGGGTGCCTTTCCTAGTAGCTCATCCCCACTGTGCCGTCTGTGGCACTTTGTGATGGACAGTCCTGTAAGAAAAGGCCAGTCTTTTTCAAAATGAATGGAGCGCCATCTATAGGTCACCACAGTGGCTAGTGCACAGAGAGTGCAGGAAGTAAGGGAGGGGGAAAAGAAAGAAACAAATGATCAGATAAGCACTAAAACCTAAAACGGAGCACTTAGTCTACCTGTGATATTCCTCATCCTACAGCCTCTTTTAGTTTTTCATCACCTCATCAGTCACGTTTGTCTTTCAGTCTCCTTTTACAGCAGACAGAGAGGGGACAGCTGTGGGTTTTCTAAGGCCTTGCAACAGCTGCAAACCCCGCATGGCATTGCATCTGTTCAAGTCTTGCAGCATTATGGTTTGTATCCCAAGTAAAGCAAGTTACATTACAGTTCATAGTGGGGTTCTCTCTGGTCTTACCCTATTAACCAGTGAGCAGATGGAAATTATATGATAGGGTGTTAGGCCTGGAAATCAACTTGCAAGTATTTTGCTGTCTCAAGTAGGCAGCTTTAAATGGGACAATTTAAATAAGGCCACATGAGAGAAATCAGGACTTGGCTGTAAATTCATTCTGGGTGGCGCAATGAATATCATGTAGTCTTCTCTGTATCTTAAAGTTTATTATTTATTTGGATGATTTATTATGTCTGGGTGCCTCTGACGTTGTTACTTTGCCTTTGGAGAGAGCCAGACGTAACAAATGGAGCACTCATTAGCATTTGACCTCCACATTATGCTTTGTTTACCTGCCTCTCCTCACCTCTATATCTCCTCAGACAAAATCAGGGCTTTCGTAGAAGCCTCTGAGTGTGACACAGTTTTTGTGACTGGGCGGTAAAGGTAAGTGCCACATTTGCATTGCAAGATTTCTCAAACAACTTGAGCACGCAGAAACAAGGAGAGGGGGGAAAAAAAGAAAGATGCTCTGCTCCTTGGGGACATAGCCACTCCCAGACACTGCCTCCTAAGCTCATGACAGCTGCTTAAATCCCAGGAGATGATAAAAAGAAGCGTGAATAAAAGTTACAGTAAAGAGTCATGAGCGTATCCTGTTGTGTTAAGAGATTGGGATTCAAAGTTGTTCACCACTAATTGTCATATACCTTTAGGTGTGTAAAAATGTTTTCAAACCTTTTTTGCTTTTCTTCAGCTATGACAGTAATTACACAGCAGAGACATGAAAAAAAACATATGTAACAGGTATCAGGTTGTCATAAGTGGTTGAAAAATATTTAAGTATTGCAATAGAGGAATTTTAGTCTGTTTAAATATTTTTGCTTCGCGTCTAGTCTTCATTCATAACCATACCAGAACATGGAAAACCCTTGATATAAGCTACTAGTGATATCAAATTTTTTTTTAAAAAATGAATTAAATGTGTCTGAGAAACTTCTTTTTGAAAAAAAAAATATATAGAGCAAAACACATTACAATTGCAATTTTATGCTCTGTGCAATATTAACATTTCCACGTTTTATGGGCAAGCAGGTCATGCATACAGTATGTGTGAGAGGGTGCATAAGCAACAAGTAATGGCAAATTGGCAAACATCCACAAAAATTTACCCACATGCCACATGCACTCACTCACAGCACACACACAAACACATACACACACACTCACTCACACACACACACACACACACACACACACACACACACACNACCAGACTGGGGGGTGTGGCAGGTGGCTGTGTGTGCTGTAGTTAATTGCACAACGAGAAACTGTTCTCTAATTTATTTCTTGCCTGTCCATACAAGGCTGATCATGAAAACCCATTCATTTCACAGAACACAATTTTCATATTTAATGAGCATGACTCCAATACAATTACAGTAATTAGTCAAATCTCACTCACGGCCAATGGAGCTCGCCACCATTATTAGTGGATCTTATTAATGATGTTGCACATGTGGTGCTCCTAGGGTAATTGAGGGCATGTGTGGGTGTGGGAACGGGGTTGCTGGGGATTGGAAAGTGGTGCTGGTGTCAGTCTGTTTTCTGTCTATATTGGGCCTTATGTTAAATTGCTTGATATTAACTATGAGATATTTAACACTTTAGCAGGCACAGCTATTGATTTGACTGCTAAACCAAAGTAGTTAACTGTGTGCAGGGTTTTGCTGCCTGAGCCTTAACTGAAATAGTAGTTAGTATATATATATATATATATATATGTATGTATGTACTATGGTGAATTTCCATCAAATAATGCCAAGAAAAGAACTGCAGAAAGAGAAGAGACATTAGTTTTCTCCGTTAGATGACCCGAGAGCTTGCGTTTTACAAGCTGCTTTAAATAATTGCATATCAGTTCCCAGCACTGCGCTGTGCACTGGACCCAGGAGGATCACAACAAAAAAGACAAAGGGAGAAGCTGGAGAAAGAAGCCTATTTACTGAGTGATGATACTGCAGTGTCTGGCATTTTGGAGGTTTGTGGAGCTTCTCCTTCCAGACTGATCCTTATTAAACCTATAGAGATGTGTTGTATCTGCAACAAGCGCATGAAGCAGCAATAAGTCACATATCTCCCTTGATGTGGAAGAAGGCATTATGTGCATATATTTTGTGTTAGTATTTGCTGATATATTTTCTTATGTGGATTTCAACTTCTTACATCTCACTAAGATCTTTCAAAAAGGTATAACCAACACAAAGGGCAGCATAAAGCAGTTTGTAAAGCTCTAATGTACTTTCATGTGCTTTGAACCAGTTGGCGTCAGGGTTGATTTTTATAAGAAGGCAATAATTCTAATCAAAGAAAAGTGACTTAATGGCCTCTTATCCAATTAAGGGCAGTGTCACTGCTGAGTTAATGAGTGTGACGCCACAACAGAAAAACCTCTATTAACACAACATAATTAGCGGAACATTATGGAATTAGACAGCAGCAATGACAGCGCTTTGGTGTTTTTATAATTAAACACTGGAAAAGACAACAATTAAGCCAGATCTTGAAACCCCCAGTCTCATTCAAGCCAGAGAGGACATGTATTGTTTTGGAAAAGCTCTCGAGACATGGGGCTGTTGTCGTGTGAAGTTTAAATTACAGTTCAAAGACAAGAGCTGAAAGTGAGGGAGGTCATGACAACAATGTCGGGTACTCAGGGAGGCCAGAAGACTCGTGCACAGCTGTTGTGAACACCATGTTTGTTTCAGAAGGAGGCAACATAGCTTGCAAACTTCATAACAATATTTCTGTCTTTTGTGCTGAACAGAACGCATAAAGACTCGGATCTTGAGTTCAGGTGTTGAGCACAGATTAGGACTCCACAGAGACAAAAAACAATAAAAGCAAAAAACTACAGATGTTCTTGTTTTATTGTATTGTATTGAACTTTATATACTGCTGTAACTACATGCTAATTGTGTTTTGTTTTATTTACTTAAAAAGCAACTATAATCAGTGTCTCAGTATTAACTCACTGGTATGGTTTTCTTTACTATTTTGAGAACAGCACAATGATTGCACTATGATAAACCCAATTTAATATTATAACATTTAGCAGCTAAAAAGCCAGATATTTATTCTCAGGAGTTGATAAGGTCTAAAAGAGGTATAAGAAAATGAATATTAGGTGATAAAGTTGATTCATAAATGCTGGAGGTGTAAATAACATTGAAAAACATAGCCAACAAGTTTGCCATATCAACATGTATCAGTGTTGTGTTTACAGCTGTTTTTCACTGCCACCATTTGGCCAAAACATTCAGTTAATGCGGATTTTAAAAAATACTATAAAAGTGACCTGCAGATGTTTCATTTGTTTGTTTCTCCTAATATGGCTTTGTTCAGGACTTTGCCAGCTCCAACAGTGAAGACTTGCATCTCAGTCTGAGCGAGCCGATTGTTCTCGCTACAGCATACTGGAGGGCAGGCCTTATTAGTGATGTGCTAATGTGACATTAATTGCTTTTACTTTTTCGCTCCATTAAGAGGTTACTATCTGTTTCAGGAGCCTGGCCAGATGGTTTATCGGCTCTGCTCTGGCGGCAGGGTTGCTAATGGGTTGAAGCGCAAGCTGTAAAATAACAGCAAAAACTGGGTTGTTGTTTCATGTTGTCAAATATTGAGTTTGCAAAAATCAAAAAAGGGAATTCTGGGGATTGGAACAGCCAGAAGAAACCCAAACCTTTGACCCCAGATAAATTAAGTTAGTTTGCATAGAGTATCTTTAAGCTTTTGTTGAAGAGCAATGGCATGTCCTCATTCAAAATATTGGCAGCCATTGACTATATGCTGAAAATAAGGCCGCTGCATTGACCAGTAAATCCAAGACCAGGGTCAAATGCTAAATAAGAAGAAACTGGCACTGGGGACACCCAGGGGAAGCCTCCTCCTCTGTGTCCTTATTCTCTTCCTTCTCTGTCCTTACTCTCCCATCTAAGCTCACCCTTCCCTCTCCTCTACCTTGATGCCAAAGCTCCATGACCTAGGCCAAGATCAATAGCACAGTTTAAAGAGGATGGACTGTGTAAATAGAGATGATAGATCCTGCCGATGAGGATGCCTTGACCACTGATGGCCTCTGACTGGTGCGGTAGCATTTGATCAAGTCTCACATTGATGGCTGTCAATACATTCACCATGCAGAGGTTTGGATCCTGTCAGTAGAGCATCAAGATCGTGAAATGTATAGGGGTTGGGTCCAAAGATGGGTGGTCAATTCTTACATAATTTTCTAGTCGAATGTTACATTCAGGATGATCTGAGCCTATCAGGAATACAGAGATGCAGTCAGGTATTGGCGAATGTGCATCAGATAACAGCATCCCAAGGGTGTCCAATGTGAAGCTTCACCTTGCTCAGTTCACTTATAAATACACATGTTTGTCCTGTTTACATGCATCTTTGTCTTTGTTTATTTATTTATTGCAATGACAAAGACAAAAGAAGGACATGCAGATACGAAGGTAGGCGTGGATACAGGTTAACAACATAAAGAATATAGAAATAGATTAACTGCAGACATGTATGGAAAATATGTTTGGTGAATAATTGTTGTGAGTGTGTGTGGAGTGTGTTTGACTACATTTGTTGCAGCAGTAAAAGTAAGCATGAACATACTACAATATATTTGATAAAAACAGAGAACATCAGTGGATGAATGAATAGATAAATAAGTAAAAAGAAATGGGCAGGATACAGAAATTTCAATAAATCAGTATGTACTTATAATAATAATAATAATAATAATAATAATAATAATAATAATAATAATAAGCTGGAAGTTAGGTGTGTCTGTTTTTTATTTTTGTCGTGAGTCAGTTTTATTCTGTGTTCTACTTTTCTCATTTTTATAATGTTTCTACTATCTTAAACCATTTGATACTAGTCACTGAGGTAATTGATTTTAATATATATTAATATCTTTACAGTAGAGATTTGGCCCAAGATGGATAATGGTAACATAATACATTGCTTTAAATGGTCTTCTATTGTTTCAGTGAAGTTGAGATGGAATAACTCTGACAGTCTTGGGGATATTTTTATACCTAGATATGTGATATAGTCTGTGGTAAGGGAGAAAGGGGGGTCCGTATTCCAGCCATGCTGACACATTGTTAAAATACATTATTATTTATTCCAAATTATTGAATAGTCTGAGAGGTTAGAGATGTAGTTGATATTTTAATAATTTCATTGAGTGATTTATTTGAATGTTGTAGAAATAATAATATGTCATCTGCATAGAGACTGATATTTGTATGTTATTGTGAAGCTGGTGATGCTGCTATTGACCCACTGAAATGTCCAGTTTCCACTATCAAATGTCTGTCTGTACAATGGAGCTATTTGTTTACAGTGGTGGAAAAAAGCTTTCGGACACCTCATGCATTTTGAAATATTGCATTAAGAATCATTCTTCAGTCTTCAAGTGCAATTTCTTGTAGTTCGGTCACAGCCAAAATCCTAAATAAATTTTTAAAAAATGATTGGTTCCATAAAAATACATAAGAAATTTTAAGTATTGTTTATTTTGCTTTTTAAGACACAATTTTTATTGCCATGCTTCATGTCTACATAAATCCAGCACATTTGAAAGACAAAACACAGGAAACATGCCTGAGGATACAAATACAGATTGTGCATTTGTCCAAAAACTTTTTTCCACCTCTGTATATGGTTTTGAATGGGCTATGTTCATCAGGTTGAAGAGGAAGCATATGTGTTGAAGGAATCTCTACCATTAATAAATCCTCCTTGATCTGGGTAAGTGAGAAATTAAATTATAGATTTGATTTAACCTCTTCATATTTTACTAATGGTTTTTGTACCTGTGTTGATTAATGACAGGGAGTGATAGCTTTTGCAGAGAGTTGGGTCTGTATTTGGCATAAGTAATACTGAGATGAATGCTGTATTTTTTATGGATACAAAATTAGTTTTGGCAGTTTCACCAATTGAAACCTGGACACTGTCTATTATGAAAATTGGTTTATTACACATAAACCATTTTTGCTGCATCTTTTGATTTGCTATTAATTAAAGGTAGGCCTTTTTGTGCAATATTCCTTATTGCAGCAGTTCTTATGGGACACTTGCATGATTATTCATACATTTTATAGCATCACTGTTAGATCTCATAACATTATCCAGGCCTGTCCATTGGCAAACAGAATCAGAAGGTCATAACTAGACTTTCAAATGGGCATATTTGGAGGTTTACCACAGTTTTTGTGATTGTGACTGTCACCTTTTCTGGTGTTTTGACATCAGATGGAGGTGCAGCAGTCTGAGCATTTTAAACATTGTACAACAGTCAAATCATAATAAATTCATCCACTGATTAATTCATATTAGAAAAGGTCAAATACATTATACACATCACAATTCATAACCTTTACACGTTTATATGCTGGACCTATTTATTTTGTCTTCATTACACTTGTGTTGTTAACACAATCCTGAAAATCTTTGAGCTTTTTCAAAAATAAAACCTGCTTGTCCCGATTGTCAAGGCTGCAGGGTGTAAATGCCAATGCAAGGTGAAAAAAGAGGCCTGAAGGATATAACCCTGCAGTGTGTAATCATGGTCTACTTCTGAATACATGTCTGGAAATACAGTGTGCAAATCAGCATAAGTCATGGAAATATGAGAAATAACATAACAAAAATGCTTGTTTGTTTGCTTTTTATTTGACACTAAGAGAAGAATCTGTGGTTTAACTTGTGGTTTATTTCACTGACAAGAATTCCCTGCCTATAACAGGATATTTAAAACTACATAGAGCATAAAAAATGCTGACCCGATAAACTGATTGAATGGGTGAAGTCATGGTGTAATCCATTCCCACAGCATAACCATGATCAAGATTTATATGTTTTTGGATTGTGGAAATCAACCTATTTTACACTTTTATATCGACCATATGAGCAGATAGCATCTTGTCATCTAGAGAATATTTCTTTTGTGAAAACAAAAACATTACTCACTTACATTTACACATCACGCATATCAAACATCACACTTTGTAAATGCAGAGTGTGTTAGCCATAATTCTGCTTATCTCACATGTGTGACAGCTCACATTTTAGTCTATATACTGGCCCATTACCACCTCTGTAAGTTATATGCAACAACACAGTCTGTTGAACCTGGAGCCAGCCATCTGCTCATATTAATCAAACAACCCACTTCCCTTTATGACACAAAGCAAATAGTCATAAATGCTCTTATCAGCTTCTCTAATAGTGTGGACATTGCAATCAGATTCATGGTGGCATAAACTATTACATTTCATCTTTATCATATCGAACAATCACTTCTTTTTCACAAGCATCGTTTGTAACTGCTGGAGAGATTGTTGCGTAATGAAATTCAAAGCAGTCTATCAGCTCAGTGGATCTCACACTCTGTTTACTCATATTTACATATATTTATGTGGATTTCGTTTTTCAGCAACAGGCAAACAGGCATGATGAATGTGTGGCTGCGGTCCAGGCAGGGACATGTGGTTTACTGCAGAACTGATCTGTGGTCAGGCAGACAACTTTCAGCTTTACTGTAAAATCAGGAAGGCAACATTTTATAACAGCATGCCATCTTCATCACAACATATTGTTCCTACATATAAAGACTAAGTCTGTAATGACATACAGACGATATTATTGCAGTCATTTCTTACAATGTCCTTATTTTAGATATTAGATATATGATGACAATGAACTGAGAGAAATTTTGATTTACATTAGTGTTCACACAAATATTTCAGCCTGCAATGAGGTAAAACAAACAACAAACATTTTGATGCCAATGAGAAGTATATTGGCATGTTTTTGTCTCATTAAAGACACAAGCAGTGCATTCTTCATAGTCAAACATGAAGGGAATTCAGATCTCTGCTTTGTATACTCCCCCTTTAATTTAGAGCACTTTGATTAATCAATTAATATTCCTTTCTCAAGGTCTTTTTATAAACCTCATCATTAATAAAAGCAGACATTCAATTAGCAGCCAAATCTTGATTGCCAATTTTGTCATAACAGTCCCCCATTCTATGCTTTTTTTTCTTTCTTTCTTTCTTCCATTCTTTTCTTTTCTTTTTTTTTTTTTTTTTTGCTTCGTTATAGTTGGAAGTATGGCGTGGGTAGGAAGAATTAACTAATTTCATTAATCTAATTGTCATCACTTTCAACCATCCCACTAATAAGTACAAATTAATATGATTAATCAATTTGACGACACAAACTCATTCAATTACAGTTTTTCAAAGGCAAGTGGGTGTGTTAGGGTGATACGGAGGCGCAGCGAGTGAAGGGAGGTGGGCGGCTGAGCAGCTTGCTCTGTGAGGAACCCAGCCTACAAAATTGAAGTCAAGTCAGGCAATTAGTCATCATGAATGATAAATAAATGGTGATGAAATGTTGAGGGCAGATACTCCACTAACTACAATCTTAGTTCACTGAAGATTGTTCCTTTTTATGTGAAATATAGACTATGGACTGTAGACTATTATCTGTTTTAGTACTTTAAAATCAACTGTTTTTTTATCTCCTTTAACACCTCTCCTAAAAAATATTTTGTATCGTAGTGTGACTAAAAACTAAATTTCATACAGAACTGTTTGTTAAGGTGCATATTATTAATAAGAAAGCACTAGCACAGTCTTGACTTTTTTCTAACTTTCCAGCACTATAGTTGTGTGAACTTTTCACTAAGAACCACAGGCTGCACAATATATAGTCAACTGCTTACATAAGCTAGACCTGCAACAATCAGTGGATGGACAATAAACTGGTAAATGAATTTTAAAAAATAATTTTAGACCTTTTTAGGAAAAAAAATGCCAAACATTTTTGAAGCTTTTGTGTGTCATACCTGACAGTAAACTGAATTTATTTGGTTATAGACTCTTAATGTGACAAAACAAGACATTTGAAGGCACAACTTGCACTTGTAATGGACATATAATAAAGATATAAAATGGATAATTTTGACTGTTTTATTACTTTTTATAGAACAAAACAATTTATCGATTAATGTAGAAAATAATCAGCAGATTAATTGATAATGAAAATACCCAGATCTGCAACTTAATGAAAACCTAGTGTAAACAGACTGCTGCATTAATTTTTAAGTAATCCTGCAGACATGCATTTCTATTTTTATTTAGTTTTCCTCTTTGTCATTGTGGATGTTACTAAATACATTGTGTTCTGTACTGTATGTAAAGTTATACTGTATTGTTTTACATGGATCTAGCTGTTGCGATGGTAAATTCTAATATGGTAAAAAAAAAAATCATTAAAAGTTAAAATCAAAATATGGTTATATCATATTAATGCAAATGTTTTATATAAATCTAAAACTACCAAAAAGTGGTATTAATCTATAATTTATAACATTGCCCACAATAGACAGAAAGACCAGGTATATTGATGAGATGGGGATTAGATTATATGATCAGCATGGCAAAATATCTGACAAAATTTCATACTGTCTCACAATATACTGTTTTATTTTAAAGAGGGGTAAGTAACAGGCATAACATTGAACATTGTTATTTATAGTAAATACCATACCTAAATTCTATATTTGATAAATAATCAGAATTTTTAAGGTCACTGATTTACATGATTTCACCTTTGTGTTCCTTGCTGTAACGGTCTTATTTATAATATGCTCCTTGCTAAGGTTCAAGTATGAAACGTTCCAAACTGATGGGTCTGCAGGCTGTTCATATGGAGCAGCTGCTGGGATCTGATTTGTATATTTCAGATCTATTCTGCTGAAAGGAGATGTGCTGGCACAGCGATTTGGGTGATGCCCTTTAATGTGCTCTATCTTATCAGCGCAGCATCACCCCTATTCAAACCAATGTCTGATTGAGCAGCATGATGTTGTTTGGGTCTTACACTGGGAATAGTTTATAGAGGTACTGTCTCTAATTTGTGAAGTGAGGTATTATAGAGGAGACAATTAGACCAAGGTTCGATTGGCGTATAGAGGCTTGGATGCTGACAGTCAAGAGAAGGCTTTCAAATGTCATACCAATTAATCTATCCAGCCATCAAACAATATTCTGGAAACAAAGTCAGGAGGGCGATCAATCCGCATCACTTTTCTCCTCACCGGGTTATGGGAAAATTGATTTGTCAAACAAAGCATTTTGGAAGCAGTGCATGGACTTGTTCAGGATCCATTAGCCTCCATTGAGCATTTTGTTTAACATAGGATTTTCATCACAGAGAAAATGCAGTGTCCTCAATAATGTGAGCTACAACTTTACGATTTCTGATTTCTTTGTTCTTGCGTAGAGAGCTTTAGAAAGTGCTGATCAAGATTGAAAAGGGACAACTTCTGGTGCATTTTTTTTTATATTTGATGATTAGTTTCTCTTATACAATAATCAAAATTGTCANACTGATCAAGATTGAAAAGGGACAACTTCTGGTGCATTTTTTAAAAAATATTTGATGATTAGTTTCTCTTATACAATAATCAAAATTGTCAAGAAACATTTACACTTTGTATTAATACACCACACAAATGAACAGTTTGACAATCCGTCTCACCCCCTCCCATTGAAAACCAGGCATTAGTCCCCAGTATCATTATTATTGTACACTGTGGGGCTATCCTGCCATCCTATACAGTGTGGCTGCCCTAAGCTGTATCATGAATTCCCTGTGCAGTGTATTGTTCTAAGACAGAACTGTATCACATTGTGCCCGTCATGCTGTTTTAGAGGGGAGAGAGCTTCCTCTATGGGATTTCTCCCACCCCCATCCCCTGATAATGTATCTCTCCCTAAAGGCTAGGCCTCTGTGACCTTGTCTTATTCATTGAGGGCGTCTTAAGCGAAAGAACTGAATCCTGAATGGGCCATTTCCCCTCTTTTAACACCCCTTTAATGTCATCAGTGAAATATGAAGTCATTAGGCGATATTAAAACACTGCTGACAAACTAATTAACGGGAGACATTAAACAGGACGGGCTTGATTAATCCGCTTTAACGATTCTTTTTAAGTGGTTCTGGTCAAAATTAATACAGATTTACTGGTGATCTTAAGAAAAAAATATTCTTATGTGTATCAGACCTCAAGGGCAACCTAAAGTCACCAGTCTTTTACCTCCCACTGCTCTCCCTCCCATCATTTCCTCTGTGATTCAAACACAAAGTCTTACACTATATGAACTCACACAGTTGGTTTCTGGGTCCCTAACAACAAACTGCTGTTGATGGTATGGAGACACACGACTGCAGACCATTTTTTTAAATGCTTCAATATGTTTGTGCAATTTTGATTGAATGTTTCACATGAAATCTATCATTTAGAAACAGACATACAAAAATATTATATTTATCATAAGTTATTGTATACTTTAACCATCATTGTTCATGACATACTTTTACAGACTAGAGATAACTTGCATGAATAATGTGAATGATAATTACTATNCTAGAAACAGACATACAAAAATATTATATTTATCATAATAACATTATTGTATACTTTAACCATCATTGTTCATGACATACTTTTACAGTCTAGAGATAACTTGCATGAATAATGTGAATGATAATTACTATTATTGTCATCATTGTTACTGTTGTCATTTCCTCTGAAACTCACTACTAATTATTTTTTTCCAGCCTGTGGGTCCTTCTGAAGTAGAAATGTCTTTGTAAATGTCTCCCTCTTGTGGTAGAAGCACAGACACAGTCACACAGGGTCAGTTGATGGAGCTCCTGATGCCATACAGCAGTTTTAAAAACATCACGGATAAAGAAATTAACAAAGCAGTGAACCACTGCTGAACGTGTAACAGACGTGTAATATTCGTATTTGATTTAAAGCCCCATCCTGTGTGTTACCTTATAATAGTGCCTATTTTAGCATTTAACATTAAACAACATG
>JANJYP010059465.1:0-14582 GCA_024605115.1 Rastrelliger brachysoma
AAATACTGATAATAATAAAGGAGAGAGTTGATCAGAAAATTCTTTTGAAAAATTTAGTTGGCAAACCATCTGGTCCCAGGGATTTTCTGCTTTGCACGTCTCTGATTGCTGAGAGATTTCTCTCCAATTCAGTAACTAACTAGGAATTTACAGATGGTATATCAAATCAAGTCAAATAAAAAAAAAGCAACACAAAGTGCTTCACAAAATAAAAACAAAAACATAGATAAAACAAGCAGTGAAAAACCCACCTCTCCCTGAAACACACGCATTCACCCACAACCTCCCTGGAAACACACATAAAATTGCACACTCACAGGCACATACACACGAGCACATTGTATTGATTGACAGTGTAATGACATGGCAGGGCACTGAGGAACCATGCGAGGAAAGTCCACCTATGTGGCGCTCATCCACACAACGATATTCAGGGGATTAAAAAAATCTTCAAATTCAGATGGGTTAGTGAACAAATTGAAAGTGTACAACAATTGATAGAATTTACTAAAGCAGGAATTGATTTCTTTATTGTCAGTCCATTTTATGCCATTATCATCTGTTATTGCTGGGATTGTATGATTAGCTGATATTTGACTCAGCTGATGGCACTCGCCCAGCCTTTTCCCCATTTTCATAATGACCATGTCTTGTCTTTGAAATAAGATATTCGGCCTGACGGGTAGACAGAATATCAAACTCAGTCTGTAGTGTGTAGCCTGTCCAATGTTAATATTTCATTGGTTAACTGCATTCATTATTTGTCTTTTTTGTTGGTACAATATGAAATATTCTGACGCCTTAGATATGCCTTTAACGACTCCCAAATAGTAGAAGATGACATTTCTGGAGTTTGATTGACATCAAAATAAAAATTAATTTCAGATGATATAAAATTGACAAACTCCTCTTCTGAGAGAAGTACGCCAGAAGTCGCCATGCACGATATATGGACTGTTTTTCAGGAATGAGTATTTCTGGAAGAGAGATGGAGGAAGAGAGGAGAGATGACCCATCATCTCAGCGATACTCTGGTCCAAAGAGACATTGGCTGAGGGTCCAGGATATTTTTAATTCTGCAGTTTTGATGCCACCTGTGCACTTTTGGCGATTTATTTAAGTCTTAAATCATGTGCTGAAACTTTTCATGGTTCGGCTCAAAGGAGTGTTCAGTAAAAAAACAAAATTGAAACAGGCTGGAGCATTGTGTGGCATCTGTGAGTCACACTAGTGAACGGCAGTCGTTAGGAGTGAATGGGGCTACAGGTGGACTACAGTCATTAGGCATGATGTGTGGTTGCCAGTGGACAACAGTCAATATGTTGCCAGTGAACGACAGTCATTATGAACTGATGAAGCCACTTGGATAAGAGGCGAAACGTCTTCAAAGATAAATCTATGTCCAGTTGCATTCGATTCAGTTGTTGCCCAGAATAAATATGACCTGGATGAATGAGAATATTCACAGATACTTTTTAGAGAGAATGAGAAGACATGGAAGCTCAAGCCTATGCCAGCTGGTCGTCAACCCATAAATACATCTTTGACACCGGCCCTGTAAGGACCTGCCCACAGCTGAAACTGAAACTGTCACAGAGGGAGAGAGCAGCAGTCCAGGATGTGTTTTAGCATCCAAATTTTTGGGTATGTGATGTGAGGTGAGATGAAATTTTAATGATCCCTGTGGGGAAATGGCATCACAACAATGATCTCTACTCTGTAGGGGATTCAAACCTCAGTCTTTCGCATGATAAGCCAGAAAATTTAGCAGGAAAGGATCAAATATGCTGTAATATTACTTAGACTTTTATATGATTGAAAAAGCTTATTTAAGTAAGATCAAAAATATCAACATTTAAAGATTGAAAATTACTTATAGCCTACATGAAAATATAGAATTGAGAAAATTTTGACTGTTTAATTCATGACATTATCATTTGTTACACACTCTAAGGACTCAAATCTCATGGTTTTATTAATTTATTTATATGAAGCTGTCTCAAATTGAATAAATAAGAAAAAGAAGAGACTATTAATCATTACTAAATAATATCATGCAAACTTTCTTAACCTGTATATAAAATTATATAAATCAGTTATGTACTGGTTACGTAACTAATGCTGTTGAATTTACTGAAAGCCATCTTCACACCCTATTCCTTTGCTTCTTCGGTCCAAAAAATGTGACCACCATGTGTCAGGTTCCTGTGATCAGTGTGGTAGAAACACACTAGAAATGAATGGTAGTCTGATCTGTGCCAAAAGTCTCAACTTGCGTTCACACTAGCCCTAACATACTTCACCAAGAGGGTAACAGCACCAGAATTTGATTCAACTGGACTGAACCAAGTTAGTGTGAATGCAATCATTGGTTTGATTTACTAAACACAGCAAAAATGTATAGAAGTTGCATTGTGTTGATTGTATTAAACATGATTGAACATTACATTTTCTATAAAGTGCGTGAAATATTACCATTTAAGTGATTGTATTAATACTGACTTTATTACTTAATGTCTTATCAGAAAAATCAGATATACTTGACAAAAATGACATCAATATACATGCACTGCACAAATACTGTATAGTAAGAGTTACTTTTTTTTTTTTAACAGTATGCCCTTGATGCCATGTCTTAATAAAAATAAATAAAAAATATACAAAGCAGTGCATAAATAATAAATACACAAATTAACTAACAATTTCATACTCTAGTGCACTGCCTGAATGTGCTTTCAAACATCATCCAATGTTAACAACTGAAAAACTAAAAAGTATTTTTTTTTCTGTCCCAAATGTCCATACACTCATTTAATGATTAGAAAATTACTGCAGATGTTTGGCAGTTTTGGTTTAATGGATGACAAACTTAAAATCAGTAATATATGTTTTGAGATCTACTTACAGTCCAAGGTGAAGAACAGTGTTGTAGCAAATCATTTAATACTAACAAATCAGAAATGGCACTGTTTCAGTTTCAATCGTCAGAATCTATTGGTGTTGTGTCTTCAGATTTGTTTTGTCTTGGAACAGTCAAAAATGCAAAACACACTGAAATACAGAAATATCAGCAAATGAGAAGCACCATTCTGTCTTCTGCTGAATGTGCATATCTTGCTTTCTAATTCCTAAGCTAGAGATGCCAAAATACTCTCAAAGGTCTGGATCAAAGCATGGAGGTTTCACACACCATCTGGCACATCCAATGAGTCTTGGACAGCTGGACATGTTCTATGTCTTCTACTTCATAGTTGCTTCTATGTGGATGTGGAGAAGAGAGAGTAGAGACATTCAGGAGATAACAAAAGTTGCATGCTTCTGGATGCTTTTGCCTTTTGTACACCTCTAACTACTCTACTCAAAACATAGGCACCGTTCTTTTCAAAGATTTGTACTCAAATCACTCACCTTTGAGTCAAAGAAATGTGAGTATACAAACCCTTTATTCAAGTCATGGGGTAGTCTCTATGCAATATTATCAGTTTTTGTAATTTTGGCTCTGGAAGTGCAGATTTTCAGTTTTAATTCAAGGGGTTGGACAAAAATATGGTTTCAAAATGTTAGGCAATTTTATATACAATCCACTTATTTCGGGAGGCTGGGAGGTATTCGCCATCTACTGAAATCTATATAACAAGAGTGTGTACTTTTATGAAAAACAAAAACAAAACAAAAACTTTGTAATATTCCTACTTACTGCTCATCCTCTGCAATGTCCTGAAGGGGTAACGTCCAGAGTTTATTTTTATACCCTAAACAGTCCTACATTATATTTGCCTTGGGGGTGCGCTCACTCTGTCTTTTCGTCTTCTTTTTGCACAGCCGATGGAGAAGCAACTGCTTGGGCATGTGAGGCGATATAGCTACTACAAAGGTTGTGTTGAATTGGTTGATTTTATAGACACTGTCTTGAATTCTTTTCTTTGTAATATATTGAAGCAATGATGTTGAGTTTTGTAGACATTTATATGTTCCAACTGGTCGTTGTAGCCAATTGTCATCCTTTCTAGCAGGTAGATAGCTATGTGAAAGTTTGTCCCTAAGCATGAGTCATTTTATAGCAGAATGTTGGAAGATGTTGAAGATTGGTTTGGACTGGATTTTTTTGGCACAGACACCTTTATTGTAAAGTTGGTAGACAGGAAATGGGAGAGAGAGAACAGGCAGACATGCCGGGAAAGAATTCAAACCAGGGTCTACCGCTTAAGAGCAACGCTCCATACGACCTACGCTCTAACCACTATGCCACCGAGCGAAGATTGGTCTCTTTTAAAGCCAGATCACATCTAAGGATATCGCAGTTGGACATAGGCAGTACTGTTAGACTGAGCAAAGCATGTAAAGTATCTTATTCCATGTTTCTCAAGTTCCTTCTCTACAATGTCAGTGATGGACGGCCATCGGGAATTGCTCTGGTCAGTCACTGTCTACTAATGTAACGTATCGCACACACAATGCAAACCTTAAAACTGATCGATGATCTATTGCTTCATCTAGCATTATCAAGCACAGATTTTCCTTTCCAGTTTCAGAGATGATCCTTAAAGTAACATCAGAGGTACTTTGAATCATGTGAGGTTGGGATGGTGGTGAGTGGCAGGTTAAATATACAGGATCAAACTTCTCAAGAGGCCACATGTACTCAATGAAGTTATCTTTTATTGTCACTATGATCTGTCTGGGTGTTCATCGTGACCTTGAAAAGCATTCCCCTGCTTCCATAAGAAAAGGCTGTCAGTGCTGTAACATGTCTGAGATACTCCCTACGATCCACAGTCTGACTGATGTTTGCAGTTTTTAGCTGCTCTGTGATGTCCCCATGGACACATGTGGCTTTAAAGCTCTTCCACCGACATCCCTGAGTCCTTGTGTGTTAGATTTTTCATGCTCCCTAAAATAATCTAATGCTCTCTTCCAGTTTGTGTAACCTGGGGTGGTGAGTGAGATCCTTTTGATCCCTTGCCTGTTTTGGTTTCCCATATAATCTGCAGATGAAGCAGAATGCTGCATCAGCAGTTATATTCCAGCCGCTCAAAATGTGTCAAACCGACATGGTCGGACTGATCTTTTTTTGCAGACCAAACATGCAGTGATGTTTGACTTGTCTTGGCCCTGTATCTCCAGTCTGCAGTCCCCACATGAGTTCAGCTGAGATGTTTCTTGTTGCCTCCTGGGATATTTGCTGTCATCTTTACTGCTGATTTTTATCCCTATTCCCTCTGTATCTCCTGTCATTTCTTCCTCTTTGATCCTGTCTGGCTCATTTGTAATAACTGTATCACTAGACATATATTTTGTTGCTCATTTAGTTCAGTTTAGTTTATTTAGGTCGTTTCAAACTTCTAAAACTCAAATACACATGTAAATGAATGATAACTAACCTGTTATTGCTGCTCTCACTTCTACTTGTGTGGCTCCTGCAGTGATTGGTCCCTCTGCCCCTGTTTAGTTCATTTTTAGTTTATTATTAACATGTTCAACTTATATAACTCAAATATACATTTAATAACATGTATGTGAGTAGGAAAGGACTAAAATGTAGGAAAATATAATATATACAGAAAACAGCATGGCATAAAATTTGATGTATTTCACATAATTAGTCCTACAAAGTTTTAACTCATTTACTAGTAATAACTGAATACATATTGGCACAGACAGTCATCTACAGTTCACAGCATCATGATGACGTGAATCACTTTGCTAAAGTTGAAAACTGTGAAGTCTGAGCATGGAAAATAAAACGCTACCATACACTCCAACTTCATCTTTCATCTCCTTTTCGAGTGAAATCCTCAATTTCTACTAGTGTCTTTAATTCTGTTGTACTAAGTAAACAGTCAAGAAGGTGCCAGCCACTTTCTCAACCTACCTACAGTACTCTAGCTCCTGCTCCTGTTGTGCTGTCCATTTTTTTTTCCTTATGTCCATTTTTGACTTCATGTGATGCTGTGTAACAGCAGCATCGACCATGTCACTCACATCCCAGTGATCACTTGAACATCACTGACAGGCTGTCAGACATGGTCACAGGTCAAAAATCACATCAATCACAAATAGTTTATATATGTGAGGGTGGGGCAGGACTGTTGTTGGTGACTTGGTGGAAGTTGAGTTCAAATGAGCAGGCACAGTCCAAAGAAAGGAGCTGGTATTAAGTATTTCGACATATTTTCCAGTAAACCCTGTCTCGCATGTGTTTTGTTCACTTAAAAAATTTACAACATGGCCGTCTCCTTTAGTGACAAACTGCTCAAAGTGGAGTATTATTCAGAGCTAAAGAAAAAATCTTCAGGGTTACAACCCTGTATGCTGAACACCCTTCGGCTCTGTGCTGGCATGATGTTAAATTAAGACTGTGTAACATTAGTTTACTGTACAGGTTTGCAGAATATAAACTCATTCCTTAAGACTTACATGGCATTTCTCTGTTCCCCCGTCACCCAATGTGCTGTTATATTGTGTTTGGCATCTCTCAACTGATGACTGCTCAGACGTCATTGGACTGCAATGGGGCAGACCAAGCAAGGGCATTGGGTAAAAGAATAGCACAAGAAATGAAGCTGTTTTTGAGAACCTATGCTGTGTTTAATACACAAGGTTCCCATGGTGATGAAATTCCTGGAAAACATATGAAATTAGAAAAACTATGTGGGTTTACCTTTGTTAAACTTCTTATGGAAAAGTCATGGAAAAGTTGATTATTACCAAGTTCATTGGTAAAAATGTGTGAGAACTCTAAATACATTAAAATGTAAAGTTATGACATATGCATGTACTCAAACCATGTACTGACAACATGAAGGTTTGTCCAAGTGGTGTTGCCATACCAACCTGCAACTTGCATGTACTACTCAAATCTGTTAGTGACAAACACTTCGCACATACTGAGAGATACAGACGGCTGCAGTGCGTTTTAAATAACTATATTGTTTTAAAGCAGCACAATTATGTTTTCCTGAAACCTAACAGCAGTAGTCTCCAACCCTGCTCCTGGAGAACTACTGCCCTGCATGTTTCAGGTATCTCCCCATTCTAACACACCTGATTCTACATTTTACTTCATTATCAAGCAGCTGGAACTCATCAAAGGGCTCGATAATGAGTTTATTATTAAAACCAGGTGTGTTAGGGTGAGGAGATACCTGAAATATGCAGGGCAGTAGCTCTCTAGGAGCAGGGATGGAGACCACTCCCTTACAGTATTTTATTAATGCAATGAATGGTAAGAATTGCATTTATTTAGTAGTATACCCATAAAACTATAACAAAACCCAAGTTTAATTTGTTAGTGTACACACAAAAAGACACACACACACACACACACACACACACACACACACACACACACACACACACAATGTGCACAGATGCATATGCACACATGCTGTACATAAATGTAAATAGATTAGTTTACATGCTGTAGCCTAGTGTACCACTGCTGCATTGTGCAATCCATTCACTGTGAGGAAATGAGAGTCATCAATATTATATATTGGGCTTTTCTATTTTGTTTGTGTGTATGTGTGTGTGTGTGTGTGTGTGTGTCTTGTCTCATATTGATTCAGACTGCAGGCTACAAACCAGTCAGCTAACATGCTTCTGAATAAAATAAATCTGGCCTTAGAGGCAAAGGCTCCTCACACAGAGCTGTCAGATCCCCTTACTCACTCTCTCTCTCTCTCTCTCTCTCTCTCTCTCTCTCTCTCTCTCTCTCTCTCTCTNACACACACACACACACACACACACACACACACACACACACACACACACATGCTCAAACACACACGCATAGTGACATTCATCGTTCATCTACCCACCAGTGCGATTGAGGCAGCAACACTGAATGATTAATCACACCTGTGAGTGAGTGAGTGTGTATGTGTGTGTGTAACACAGAGGGAGCGAGTGAGATCAGATGAGGGAAGAAGAGAAGGATGTGCGTTCTGTCTGTCAACTCCTCCCATGATCTGCAGCTTTTCTGAGGGAAAGAAGGGAGGCAACAGACAAACACGCACACCCTAGAACTAAGTCAACCCACTGGTGAAAGACTTTAGGCCAGGCTCTACTTAAAGGCACCTTGTTACTTCTCCTTTTGAGAATGTGTGTTGTTGTCATACTGACATCCTGAAAACATTAGAGAGGACATCATCTTTGGTATATTACTATATTATTAGAATCTTAGTTTACAGATAAACATAATATTATCTAAAGCATGATTTGAATGAAAACTAAAACCAACCCTTAACTATTACAGTATGTGTTGTATGTCAGTGTGTCAAATTGAAAGGTTACCTTCTTATAGCTCTGTGTTTAATTACCATTACAAGAACAGAACAAGAACTATATGAGCACAGCCTAAATCACTTAAACATGAATGCATTTTAATTGTACGTCTTGTGGCATATAGTAATGATGGATTATCAAATGTTAGAGATACAAAAATAGTAGATCTACTGTGCAATATTATGTTAGTGCAGCGTTGATCTTTTTAGACTCTGTAAAATTATCCTTTTTTGCACTTAAAGTGTCCTCCTTAAGTGGGAAACTCCAGGTCTGAAAAGTGATGCAAAATCAAGTTCATTTGATTTATTACTTCAGTTAGTAGATTGTGCATGAGGTTATCATCTCACTGGCTAGTTTAAAGTCTTTTTACAATGCAGTATGATGTTCTTGTTTAATTTAAATTGCACAATAAAGTATATCCTTTAGGGTGTGACTACTTGTTTCAAGTAAACTCTGGATGTTAACCTTTCAGGATACTTGGATTGCAGTGGACGAGCAGTAAGGAGGAATATTACAACGTTTTTGTGCACTTTTATGGACCTTTCCGTTTTGGGCGTCAACGACTCTCATTATGCAGATTTCGGTGCAGGACGAACACCCCCCCAGGACTCCAGCTGCACTTTGAGGAATAAAAACTACTCCGGAGTGTTCATCAGCATCAGGGTGAGTCGATAATGACTGAATTTCATTACTAATATTAACTAATATAAACACATTACTAATATTCTTTGACATACAAGCTCACAGCAGTTAAGAGGAGACACACACGCACGCACACACTCCTAGTGGTGCTAATAGGCAATGGTGAATCAAATGAATCAATTATTTTCTCTCTTTATCCATTCTCTGAGGATAAGGAAATCCATTCTGTGTAATGGCTGTAGCTGTAAGGATAGCAGTAAATGATTACTCTGTGTCTAATAGCTTCGGGTGGCCATAGTAGTTTTGAGTCGCTTATAATATTTCTAATGAATAAGCTATATGCTATAAAAGCTCAGATGTTAAGGCTCATTTTAAAGCACTCACTGTTTCTACTTCCTACTTTTCCTATCTGTACAGTGTACAGTGTTTAGTAGAAGTAAATGTATTTTGGTTAGAAGCATAGCTCTGGAGATGCCAGTGTCGACTAGTCCATTAGTCTCAATACTTTTGTCTTATATTCATATTATCAGATTTTTGATGGACAGGTCACACACTTGATGGAGATTTTGACAGGAGTCCAGGATGACATACTATTGAAAACATCATTTATTTATTTGATCAAGGTGAAAATGAGCGAATAATCAACCGTTACTGCTTGAGTGCTTCTTCAGATTCTGAAGTCTCTGCACTCTAGCCTGGCCTTTACCCGACTGTGACTAAGATGCTCTCCATCATACAGTCTGGAACAAGACCATTGGGATTCGCTTCCCTAGAGGGTGGGACCTTATTCTAAGGTTTAAAATCATTGGAGTTCCCTTAACCAATCAGTAACGTTTGGAATTGACGTATGCTATGCATCGATGTTCAGGCTGTCTTGCGAGACTCTCTCTCGTGAATCAAGCTTCCTGCATCCTGATTCACTAGTAAACAAACCACAATGAGAATTCAAGATCATGGATGTAAATGACATGTGCCGAATTTGTAAATGTAATTTTAAAGTAGAGGGGGGAGAATATCAAACTCTGTTTTTGTTGAACTACAATCTTTGGACTACAACTGCACTCTAGCATAGCCTTAAAACACACAGATTTGAGTATAACCCAAACAACACATCCATGGAATTCAAAATATATCAGTGCTAGTGACATAAACAAAATGAACTTTAAACTACATTGCAAGGTTTTATACACTCAACCTTCCATTCCTACAGACTGACTCTATCTCAAGGAAAGACATGTCTCTGCTGACATAATGGAAATACATCTGGGTGCATTCTTTTTTTTTGTTTTGTTTTTATGTTAGATCTCATCATGTACAGTTGAAACCGTAGTACTTTTAATCATTATTTCAGACTGAATAATATATGATAACATACCTGATGTGCCTGAGGTACATCTTTTTTTTCTATGACTCATTTTAGCAGCTCCCAGGAGCAGATTTGTTGACCTTTTGCATGTAAAAACTGATAACTAAATAAGTGAACATATGAAAGATGATGTAAAACTGAGTCTTACAAGTTGAGTCTGAGATGCCATGTTATGGATATTATACAAAAGCAAATAAACCCTTGCAGTTATGTAACCACCCTTAGGACAAAGCTTATATATTTAGCCCTTTTGCCATCTTAGAGTGGATACAAATACAGCCAACTGATGCCAGAAAAGAAGACATAGCATAGCAGCTGTTTTGTTTTTGGAAAAAAAAAAAAAATTACAGGTTCAGTTTAAAATCTGAAAGATCAAATTATAATATTAATAAGTGTAACACAACCTCAATCTGTACTAATACAGTAATATGAGATAGGATATGGTGCTTTTGATCACCACTAATATGATTACCACTGTATATGTGTTACCGTGATGTGTCATAATTTTTTTGCATTAATTACTTGACTGTTAAGTTAATGTGCCAAAACAGGGCTGGTTGCCAGTAGTTGCAAATTACAATTCAGCAGCTGATTACACATGTAAAAATAAAACATAAACACAGTTATAGCAGAAACTGAAGAGGCTTGATGATGTGCCTTTTTCTTGTTTCAACTATAATAATAAAGTGACTATGTTAAAATATTACAGTGCATATTTCTCAGATAACACATAAACACCATTTAAATCTCAGAAATAGACTGTATCTGAAAGTTGTAGGGTATAATTATGAAAAGCAGGTGCCTAGAGTCTAGACACTGGTAAAGGTACATGAGAAGCTATAGTATTATATTGTGTTATGACCTCAGACAAGTAACATTTTAAAACCCTTGGCTTACAACAATAGCGTAATAAATGGTAATCACTTTATTTCAGAGCTTAGTAGATGTCCCTTAAAACATTTCAAGGGGCGAAAATTTGGATTACCACCTCAAAAAAACAAAACAAAATGAACTCCACAATGAAATTCAGGCAGTTGATGTTGAAAAAACTATGGGGAAGAATGAGCAAATGATAATATCCTAGGATGCTAGAAAGAAAAGCAAGCAAAGGAGCTATATCTATGGCTTTTATATACAGTATCAAGATAGAGCACTTGATTCTTTAGTCTGCACCAAAGTGAATGCTGCTGGACCAGAGATGGGTGGAAATCTCAAGCATGTTGTGGAGGAGTGGATAAAGGTAAAGGTGGTTGCATTAGGGAAAAGAGAAACTCCACAGCAGCAACAATCTGTCTCTAAAAATAAAAAAAACACATCACCACAGGACTCCAGACTTTCAAAAAGCAGTTGAGAAATGTTTATGAAAGAATGTTTTTTTTAGCAAATAGCAAAATCCAGGCAGCTATACACTGACCTACAAACAGACACAAACATCCAAGTTCTGAATGGATTAGATATGGGAAGGACTTTACATTTGTTAAAAAAAAATCAAACATTAGCCAGCACATAGCAATTCCCTTCTGGTTGATGAGTCAACTAGCTTCAGTGAAAAACAACAAAGAGTCACTGCCACCACTGCAGAGGTTATTCATACAACGTTGCTTAATATCTCGCCATGGCTTTACAGGTAACACTTAAAAGGAGTGGCATGCATATTTTGAAAAGTGTGGTGTGGTGATCAGAATAGCCGGCTACAACCAGTTTTCTGCAAACCACCGCTTAGAGTCGTAGGGGTTGGTGTTGAAAAGGCTGCAGGTATCAATCAATTTCGCTCTTTCTCAGATAAACTGTACAGCCTCTATCATGCTTGGTGACTTCATGAGTTGACTTCATGCTGTGAAACACTATCGATGCAATGTCAAAACATAGCATAAGATGGATAGCTGCCAGCTGCAGAACACTTTTCGGAGGCATCTGCGGAACCGAACCGAATCTCTACAGCAAGGGTCATGTTTCATGGNCTGCTACAAACTGGAGTGAGTTGACTTCATGCTGTGAAACACTGTCGATGCAATGTCAAAACATAGCATAAGATGGATAGCTGCCAGCTGCAGAACACTTTTCGGAGGCATCTGTGGAACCGAACCGAATCTCTACAGCAAGGGTCATGTTTCATGGTTAATGCCATTGGTTCAACTTTCACACTCAACCTAGGACTAATGTTTGATGCGTTGGTAGAACTGTTTGATTCCTCCCTCTCCCCTCAAGACAGAAGTACGATACTTCACAGGGCAGATGCATCACTAGGGTAATGAAATACATGGCGGTTCTAAGTTTGAAGACACAGAAGGCACAGCAAGAAGTGGAGTTAAACATCTTTTAAAAAGTTGCGCTAGGATAACATAAATGTGAAACAGGACTGCGCAGTTAACCAGGGATTGTTTTTGATACCCTTGCTCGAATTCTTGAGCAAAGACTAGGGTGTTTACCAGGCAAACTGAACAACAGAGACAAATATCNAATACCCTTGCTCGAATTCTTGAGCAAAGATTAGGGTGTTTACCAGGCAAACTGAACAACAGAGACAAATATCAGCAGTTCCTCACCAATATCAAAAGACCGCAGCCTTACAGCAGGCCAGAGGAGCGCGGGGTGAGATATGCTGAGGCGGAAATGCTGGAGCTCTGTACTTTCTTCAAGCTTGAGAGTCAAGAGGCGGAGAGAGGCATGAGGGAATACACTGACACAGTCAAAGCCAGTGGTGAGAAAAAGTCATAGCCTCCAAAGGGGCTAAAACCTTTTGTTAAAAGCAGTCAACACATTTGTCGTCTCCTCGCTGGAATGCAAATGTGGATCCAGCCAAANTGCGGGGTGAGATATGCTGAGGCGGAAATGCTGGAGCTCTGTACTTTCTTCAAGCTTGAGAGTCAAGAGGCGGAGAGAGGCATGAGGGAATACACTGACACAGTCAAAGCCAGTGGTGAGAAAAAGTCAGAGCCTCCAAAGGGGCTAAAACCTTTTGTTAAAAGCAGTCAACACACTTGTCGTCTCCTCGCTGGAATGCAAATGTGGATCCAGCCAAATTAATATTATAAGTGGAATGAGGCCCATCGTACAACTGCAGCTTTGATTTTCACTAAATGCACTGGTCCTCCTCTGAAATGCTTTTTTTTTTAATCCCCAAAGACATCATGTGAAGTCTTTGCTTCAGAAAAATCACATCTTGGCCGCCAACAACCAGGCAAGAGCACGCAAAAAAACCCCCCCAAAAAAACGAAGGCAAGACTATGAGCCAATATGGAGTCTGTTATGAGCAGCTAGATAATTGTAGTGATAATGAAGATTGGAATCAGAATCACGTACTATGCTCATTTAATGGTTTTCACAAAGAACACAAACCTGTTCTTTATTCATAGATTTGCTGTCCCATTGTCTTATGTCAGGAGTGAGTTTTTTTCTGACATTAACTTTAACTGTCTATATTAACTGGCAGTAATAAACTCAGTCTTCTGCATAAATTTTAAAGGCGTATTTAATCATTATCTTAATACATGGTTATAAAAAGACATCTGTACTGTAGCAGGGAGACAAGGAAGATAACTGGACATAATGATTTTGTAGAATTAGAAATGTCACAGTTACGGTCAAGGCTTCCTAGAACAATGTCCTTTTGGGAGGTGCTTTAAGCATTGCCATTAATATAGTGAGTAGAAGTTGCATATATATGTCAAGCCTTTTCTGCTAAAGGAACATCCTGTTTTCTAAACCCTAAGTACGTACATGCACACTTCCATAAAGCTCTTTAGTGGCAGAATGATTTTATTTTTGTTATAATGTCTCTTGCATTGCCCTTTGCCCCAGAAAAGTTGGCTTCAGATCTTAAATGTTCATGTCATTTAATGAGCATTTGAAATTAAAGTGATGAGTTGAGGACTCAAAAAGCCAGATAATCTCCTTCATCAAGACTGTATGGATGTGTATGTGTGTGAATTATTCAATGATGAGCTACTGTCAGACAACCCGTCATTCACCAGATCTCAATTCGACTGTTACTTAACATTGATTATGTGACATGACATCCAGTCAGTGAGCAGAGCATGGATAGAAGTTTTGAATGTGTCAATAACCAGAAGTATATTTTTAAAAAAAGATGTAATTGCTTATAGTATGAGGCTGATTTAGGAAATGGGGTTTTAGGGTAACTGGTCAGATTATTTAGAACAAGATGATACACATGCACATATGTAATTTGGATGCTTGTCAGGATCTGCAATTGACTTAATCTCATAACTAGATTTTGAACATTTCTTTGCCGTCTTGATAACTTTCCTGATGATAATATGCTATA
>JANJYP010059475.1:0-12627 GCA_024605115.1 Rastrelliger brachysoma
CTTTTCTAGTCATTGTGGCCAATCAAAACGCTTTTACACTATGTCACATTCACCCATTCACACACTGGTGATTGGGGCTACCACGCAGGGTACCAACCTACTCACCAGGAGGGAGGCTAACATTCACACACATTCATACACCGTTGATGGGAGCAACAGGAGCAATTTGGGGGTTAAGGACACATCAACGTGTGACTGAGGGGAGCCGGGGATCAAACCACCAATCTTCCGATTAGTGGACGACCGCTCTACCTCCTGAGCCCGTGATGTCACTAAAATAGTAGATGTGACTAAATCGTACACACCGCACCTTTACAGTAATATATGATCCAGATAATTATGTAAACAAAAGTTAAATACTTCATGCATAGAAAATCTTCAATATTCCCAAAAAGAAAACCTGTATTTTTATTTTGGAATTAGCTGTAAATGTCTGCAAATGATAATTACTCACCCTGTCTCATCCTATGTACACCCTCACTATGGATTCCTTGGCTTTGTTTTGAACTTGGACAAAGATATGTAGAGATACTAAAAGCACCAAATACTGAAAAGTATAATTAGTTGGTTTTGTAAATCAAGAGCACAGATTATTAAACTGAGATAATGATTGACCTAATGTTACTTCTAATCTCTCTACATAATTATTAAATTCTGCATTTACACAGCATTGTTTGTGGATATTTTGATGTTTAACAGCAACATAGAACCACAACAACAGTAACATTAGCATACATGCTAACAGGCAGACGTCATAACACTGCAGATTTAAGACGCTTTCTGTGTTTTTAACATGCAGAAAATCCACAAATGCTAACTGAGGACAATTCAGTGCTGCTAGTTTTTGGTTTGGGACACAGACACAAACCATTTCTAAGTAATTGCAAGTGCTAGTCTGGGTCAGTATTATCACTGCTATCACACTGCTAACAGTGTGTTGAATGAATTTAACACTTTTTGGAAACATAAAAATTATTTTTCCCAGCAAGATCATTATTATATGATTTTTTTTTAAATATTATTTTTATATTTATATTCTGATATTTATACTAATATTTCCCTCCTCTTAGTCAGTCAGTTGTAAAGTAGCTATTTTTTATATCAAATGATTAGAAATGCACAGCAATCAAAATGAACTAATCATTAAAACTATCTCAGTCACACCTTCATGAGATTTATGAAAGAACACAAAGTATTTTGGTGTTTCACAGATGAAAAGTTGATCCAGTTCTGTCGTAACTTTGCAGACCGCAGTTGAACTGCACTGTAGCTATGAAAAACAAGCACAAGTACTGCACAGTTTGAGGTAATTGAGTATTTTCATTTTGTCCTGCTTTTTGTTGTGCTACATTAATAACACAACTGTCTTATATGAAATATGAAAAGAGGTATTCAAAGGCTCGAATAATTTTCTGGTGTTATCCTGGTTGGTTATTCTACAACATAAACCTGTTATTCGGAAACTAGTTAGTGCGGAGCTGGAGGTCTTTCTGTGTTTAGTATAATGTAACATGCATCTTGTGCTCATGTCTGTCTGTGTTCTTTAAGAACAATTTCCCTTCAGTGACAATAAAGTAAAAGTTGAAAGACAGTGGTGCTTTGAAAAATAGCTAACTAAGCTAGCAGCTAGTAGGGTTAGCTCCATGCTCGCGTACAAATATGGTCACTTATGGCTCCAAAAACCCAGGATGGCAACACTGCAAATGCAAACTTGAGGCTTTAAAACAGAGTCCACAAACCAATGGATGATGTCAGAATGGTTAAAGCCTATAGTCGGACTGCTGCAGCTAGCCAGTGTTCAGCCTTGGGTTCAGTAGGGGTCACATGGTGTCAATAGCCGTGTTTCCATTAAGGAAGGCGAGAACTTTACAGGAAAGGACCCAATGGACTCTGAGCATGACATCGGCGAGGCAACGCACCAAAAGCATAACAACATAACATAACAACAACAGTGAAGAAGTAAAGAGACATGACAGTAAAGAGAACATAGAAACCGTGATCTAGAGTGGCGATCTAGATCAAGGTGTTAATTACATTCAGTTCAGACAGTCTGAGTAAGTAACTTTAATTTAAGTAACATTAAAAAAATTTAACTATATAGCCTTTCAAGGGCAAAGGTTTTGATAATCTCACCTGGATACCATTATCGCCATTCACAGTGTATTACTCTTGCTTATGGGTCTTTCTTTTCAGTGTCTGGTCTGAAATATAACTTCATTATTTTGTTGTCGTGCAGTTTTTTCCACGTCTTCATTTCCAGTATGTAATCGTGATTGGAATAGAAAATGATACGCGTTTTAGCATTTTTCTCATAGTAGTAATTGGAGTACTGTTTATGGTCGTCAGTAATGAATCCATATGCATCCACCTGAGAGAAAAAGAGAGAACAGACACAAGAAGAGTAGTAAATGTTGGGGGATGTGTCAAATAATTTTCTTATTGAGAATTAGCCGAAAAGATCAATACCACTTTCAAATCTTTGCTCATCTGCTTACTAGTGTCTCTAAACCCAACTAATTAATTCATTATATCTAAAAAACCACAGATTAATGATAACAACTTACTACATCACAGGTGTGTAGAGCCAGGAAGAGAGTGAACGCCCCGTTGGTTGGTCTCACTATTGCCCAGAATGAAGCGTTTACATTACGAGACAACAAGAACCTGTAAGCAATGAGAAAGTGTCAAATGAACATATACAAACATTAAAAATCAGAAAAGACAAATCAGAGCCTTCAAAGTGACCACAACAGTTTTTTTTTTCAAAAGTGGCAAATGACCTGAGAATTTTTATTTTAGTGTGTGTGATGCAAATTATTACGATGGTTTAAGCAGTAGATTTGAGCAATGGGTGAGTCTCTCCAGTGCAGTCGAACACTTGATATAAATATTGATGTTCCAAAATGAAGTGTTGCAAGCCCTTGTCTATTTTCTTTATACTTGCATTCTGGGAAACATTAACCCCCCCGCTGTGTTTGGGTCAAGGAAGGAAGGAAGGAAGGAAATAGGAAAGAAAGCAAGAAAGAGAGAAATGAAAGAAAGAAGGAAATAGGAAAGAAAGAAGAAAGAAAGAAATAGGAAAGAAAGTAGGAAAGAAAGAAAGAAAGTAGGAAAGAAAGAAAGAAAGAAAGAAATAGGAAAGAAAGAAAAAAAGAAAGAAAGAGAGAGAGAATGAAAGAAAGAAGGAAATAGGAAAGAAAGAAAGAAATAGGAAAGAAAGAAAGAAAGAAATAAGAAAGAAAGTAGGAAAGAAAGAAAGAAGGAAATAGGAAAAAATGAAAAAAGAAGGAAAGAAAGCGCAAAGAAAGAAAGAAAGAAAGAAAGAAAGAAAGAAAGAAAGAAAGAAAGAAAGGATGATGGAGGAGAGAAAAGAAGGAAGGAGGAGGAGGAAGGAAAGGAGAAACAATCAAAAAACAAATGGGGTCAGTTTGACCCGGGAAGACGGCATGAGGGTTAATACGGTAATAGTCACAATAGTCAGGTTTCCATCCAAATATATCGAAATTGTTTAGTGAATTTTGTCAAAATGCACAAAAGAAGATATGAATTTATGCCCATTTCCATTAGTTACTGTTTTGCGATTATCAAAGGAAGAGTGCAGGGTTATTAATTATGTTGTGTGCAAAAGAGGGATTTATTTGTACTGTTCAGCAAAACCGATGTGAAACAATACTCATTAAATAACAAAGGGGGGATGAAGGAGAGCGCTGTCTCACATACACAAACACGCTGCAGGACCTGTCACTGTTCCACTCCTCATATCAGCGGAGTGCTGTCTAACAGCGATATAGTGTCTGACTGTAATGTAATGTGTGCAGTATTGGTTTGCTTGTTTCCAACACCTTTAACTGTTTATTGATATTTGCAAATCGACAGTCCAATTGACGGAAATCTGTTGCAGTGACAGAGAAGTTTAATGCCTGTCATCGTTTATTTGCAAAAACTGTTGCAATAGCAAAAAGTCACTTTTACCTTTATCGATATGCTGAGAAATCCACCCCTTCCAAGCGTGAAAACTTTTTATGTGAATTTTCAGCTGTTTTTCGAATTTCTGGTGTTTCCATCGAAGTTTTTATTTTTATTTTTTTGCAATTTATATGGATGGAAAGTTTGGAAACACAACTTATGTCTAACATATTACACAGATGATACACTACTATATATCTGTGTTTAGCCAGACGGTTCTTTAAAAGCTCTTATTACCTGTGTGTTAGCACCTGTGTCTACAGTTACTGCCTGACCCCATGTCCTTAAACCTAGTTTTCATCTTTTCATCTTTAATTCACCAAGTTAGCTTTCTAACTCAGAATGATGCCGTTATCACTAGTTGCTTAGATTACTTCGATTCCCTTTTTATCGACTACCTAAAAGAGAATTACAGGTAAATTTTATGACTAAAAAAAGATCACATTACCTCACTGACACTACTTGTGGTCATAGATTGTAAAGTCATCTGCTTCATTATAAAGTCCTAAATAACTAAACAACTTCATATGTCAGCAACTGCCTTTGATTAGATGTTCCACTGCCTTTCTTTTCAATGATCCTTATGTTTCCCACAAGAAAACTGTTTATACGATACTCAACTGTATAATCTCTGGATTTAAGAGCAGCTCTTTAGAATTAAAGATCATATTTATGGCTTTTTGTTTCAGTTACTCCTTCCTTATATCCCCCCTTTTTATTGACTTTCATTTAATTTTGCGATTCATGTAATTTTGTTTTCAAATCTTATCTCATGTGACATTTTAGACTGTATCTTTAGACTATTCTTATATTATTATAGTTATGAATCATAAAGAATAAAAAGTTTAAGTAGGACTGTGAAATGAGGCTTACCTGTTCCTCACGTATCTGAGAAAGTCCTGGTGCAGAACGTAGAAGCGGGTCTCGTTGTACCTATTGGCATAGTACGTCCTTGGCCTGGAAGAGTTATTTTTGATAATGAAAGGATGACTTAACATAAACTGAGCCTTGTTGGTACCTGTTGGTCTGTGCAGAACAGATAATACTATGTTGCTGTAGTTTGAGGCCAAATTACATTATGAATCCACCTTAAATTACACCTTAAATGTTGTAGATGAGTTGGGAGTTCATTCCCTGTTGTTGCTGTTATTGACAGCTGCTAACACATGTGCGGATGTCTGCCTTGTCAGCACACTTCAGTACGCATTCGGGTTAAACTTCAAGCAACGGTAAATTATTTGCAATGATCCATGAGTTTGAAGGGTGCCACTGGAAAAATCATATACTCAAACAGTTTAGTGAACACAAAGCGATAGTTTTATACTTTATATTTGCTTCTGTTACCAACATCTGCAAATATTTAAGTATTTTAATGTATCATCTAAATGAAAATCTGAACAAATCAATGTACAGTAGCTTGTTAAAAACGCACAATGACACAATAAAAGTCTATAATCATTGCAGTGGCACTCTCCAGACTTCTTACACGGGGTATAAAAGGGCACTAAACAATGGTGAGGTGTGATATTTAACTTCAGATAAGATGAGATAAAATCAACAGGAAGCAATCCTCTAAAAGCATTCTTTAAATAATTTACATTTTTTTAAATTTTAAATTTAAATGAAATGACCTCAGATGACTTCTACAGTACTTCCTGTAAGACCAGAAAATCCTTCACCATTGGACATATTTTTGAGTGTCAACCAATAAATCCTATTAACCTGTAGATATTTGAATAGCGTCTCTTGTCCACCTATCCCTTAAAGTGATATTGTGTTTTTCCACCAGACTGATATTTTATTGGTTTATAGTTGTGAATGATCCTTGCACTATGTCCCAACTCAAGTAAATACATAAAATCAAAGAAGTAAGAGGCGCCTTTAATGATGAATTTACAAGAATACATTATGGGTTGTAATGTTTCACAAAGTCTACTCCTTCTATGTTTCTAGAGGGGCAATAAAAGATTTGTTACAGAGTATTGAGTGCCAACCTCCTCCAAAAAAAATAAATAAAATAAATAAACAAATAAAGATATCAGCACTCACAAATCACTGCTATCACAACTTTACTGTTGTTTGATTTTAATAACCACTGTTTTTTTTTTTAGCTGATGTGTTATTAACCCAACTCACAAATGTAGAGGAAAGCCTAGGGTCAAAACACAGGTGTTTCTTTTTGCTGCTATGCAACATTATAGTTATGATATCAGAAATTTGTATTTGCTAACATCTCTATTTGTTTACTGATTGTGAATTATTAAGTTATTGTTACAAACTGTAGATAAAGTCAACATTTTCCAGGTCAAATATGTTCCAGTAGTAAATGTATGTGGGGTTTTTTCTATATTTTTGCATGCATATTACATTTTGATCATAATATAATAAGAGTTGATATTTACCGCCGGTTTGCATATGGACCTTTAACGACCCTTTCTCCTTTCAGAAGACCCTGGAGCCACTGGAAATCTCTCATCCCTTCAGGAATCATCACGTATTTTATACCCTGCAAAAATGAAGAGGACAACAGTTTACAGATTACATGTAAGAGCTAAAGAAAGTAGAGGTGGACCAGTGTTGGGTGAGTTATAGTACCTCATCATTAGGGACAGACTTGTAGCCGAACTTCTTCAGCACATACGTGGCTGAAGTGATGGAGTGCGCTGTGTGAACGTACACTGACGTTTTGTTTCCTACATCTTCTTCATAGCCTTTTATGACGGCGCCATTCATCCTGCAGCATGAACAGATCAAACGGTCAAAGGGCAAAAATTGTGCCTTAAAAACAAATGAGTAGATTAATTTGTTGGCCTCTCATAGCCACAACGACTGCAGTTGTGAGCATATACTGTTCTTATGTATAACAGGTTACCGCAAAAAAAAGCTGTTATGTGGAAAGCAAATAATAAAAAAATAGATCGGGAGCGGCTGAGCAGACAAATTGACGCGGGTATATTATTTGAGATCAGGTGTCTTATTATAATTTGCATGACAACCTGAGCATAGATCAACTACATCTGTATTTACTGTATACGTATGTTTAAATATAACCATGAAATTCAATGCTTATTATACATCAGGGGTGTCAAACATAAAGCCTGTGGACCAGAATCGGCCTGCCATGGGGTCCAAACTGGCCCACTGGATAACTACGTGCCACAAATTTTTAATAGTTCTAATAAGATTAATATAATACTACAAGCAGTTATGAGAATTAAGTTCTTGGCTGAATAAAATACATTTAAATAATTATTGTATGCTATAATTTAATCTTTTAGGTGAAATATGACATGATATTGTGGTAAATCTAAAAACAAAGACATAATATTGTTGGATTCACACTAAATATATGGTTTATTATATTAAAGATAAATTATATATTATTTGTAAATATAAATTTGGGCAGTTTGTGGCCCTTGAAATAAAATGAGTTTGACATCCGTGCTATACATTATGTAATTCATTGTCTTATTAACTTATTAGTCTCTACATAATTTCCATTCATAATTATGGTCCAGGAGAACATTTTATAAACTATAAAAAATGCAACAATATGTTTGAATGCTGAGTTTTTAATTTTGTAACTAGTCAAATTTGGACATTTTCATACTCGAAAATGTATATCAGCTGTACAAAAACTTTACAAAAATGATGTGTTATATCTATATTTAGGGTCACATTACCAAAAATTCATCATGAGGCAATCAGTAGTGAGTGTTTTTACAGCTCTTGAAAGTAAAAATGGGTCTAATTTGACCCTGAAAAGTACATAAGGGTTAAAAATCTACATAATTGATTCCAGTATTTTGAGAATTTATAGCCTGCTTTTATCCTAATACACACACACACACACACACACACACACACACACACACACACACACACACACACACACACACACACAAACATTTAGACATTTCAGGTGACATATAGGATATTAGATATATTTCCAAAAGCCCATTTATTTCATATGTAAGATGATGCAACAAATTGACGTGTTGATTAGAATTTGTGATGAGTATGCATATCAGCTCAATGTGTTTTCGCAAGGGTAAAATGTTACTAGGTTTAGGAAAATCCAAATAAATACATAAATAATTAAATAAATAAACCTTTACGCTCCAAAAAATAAACATAACCTGAAATTATAATGTGCTAAAAAATTAATACTTGCACTTGTTATCTCAGTATTTCTAATAATAGTAATAATAACAACAATATTATATTTTTATTATGCTCTCCGAGGTACAGTAATAAAAAAGATAATCAAAAGGTAGTGCACGCCATTAACTACACATTAAAAATAGTTTTAAAAAAGGGGGAGTTTTGAATTGGCGTTCAGGACTTTACATCTAAACATAAATTATAATTGTATATTGTCATGACTTACATATTTCATATAACTGTGAACACACTCTTGCGTCCATCTGTCATAGTTCACAGGCTTTCGTGATGCATGCTAGACGGTTTTTGGCCCAGGTGGAATCGGCCTTTGATGATTTCTCTCTTTGATTCCCTCTGCCCTTGAGGATGTGCTGGGTGGAAAAGATTATCCACTCATCAATCCTTATTGTTGATTATACTGTACAATGCCTTTGTTTGATTGGGTTCTGGTCTAAATCGTGCTATCAGAATAGCTCCCAGGTGGTGGCTCCTTGTTGCCTGATTATTTTCACTTACATCAGTTGCCAGCAGCATTGTGGTGATATTAATATCTTCTATTGCAAACTTCACCTCTCATTTTGTTATAGCGTGCCTGAATGGTGTAGATAAAGATTAACTCTAGTGTTTGTGCAAGTATGTGGCAGTAATTCTTCTCTTCATGTCTGGTGTTTTGTCCTTATCATTAATATCTCTTCAGTATATGAAAGAGACTTTGTCTCAGCAGATATTTGATCAGTGAGATCCCATTTTAAGTAGGTGTGGTTTGACACTGTTGATTTACTGGCATGGTCCACTACTGATGTCTAACAAAAGTCTCATTGTTCTCGATTATTAGGTTGTTGATGACAGTCACAGGTCTGCCATCAACGCAATACCTCTGGCGCTGCTTACAGTAAAATCCATGTCAGCATGTCCATTTGGGCCCAATAAGAGTTGCAGTATGGGGTGCAAGTGGGTTTGTCTGCAGTCTCTATTTGGGCTTTTTCCATTATACAGTTCTAGCTATACTCACCTCAACATTTTTGTTTTGTTTTGTTTTTTTGCTTCTCCATTAGGGATAGAACCTCTTCCATTGTTTATGTGTTTTTGTGGTGTATAAAATCTTGTCACTGCAGTTTTGCGCAGCCATGCTATGAACTAGTGGAAACCAATGTGCCTGTATAATGGAAACGCTCCATATGATTGCCCCACCTGTGTTTGTCTATATGGGCTTCAAGTGGTTTCTGACTGGGTTTCAGGTGGGGCCCAACTGGGTGAGACCCATGTAGGCTCCATATGTTTGCCCACACGGGGCCCACATGACATCAGAATGGACCTGGCCCATTTAGCCAGGGGCCCATGTTACTGGAACAATAAGGGGCCCATACAATTTGTCCTGTTTATATCCATGCCCTATGTAGTCCATATCTAACCCATGTAGGGCCCATGTGGACATGCTGGTTGGTGTTAGCATTTTAACATCTCCAATCTCATAGCTTTGGTATTACAGCATGCAACTTTAGCTACATTACCAAGAACCAAACCACAGACAGACAAAGTTAGCAACTATTTGTGAAGTTTGTGAAGAATTTTTGCAGCTTAAGAGCCAAATACTTCCCTCAGGAGTTGGTGGAGGTCGAAACATGACTCCTAATGAAGGCTAACGTTGCACGTGGCTGGACGTGTAAATAAGGAAATGCTCATCATATGTCAATTTACTGCACTACAGCTATCTTCCTGTGTCCTACTCTGCCTCTGTTTGACTAGTACTTGTTACGTTTACTGGTTGGGTTGGTCAGGTTTAAGCATGAGGAGTGAGTCTGATTGGGGTTAGCGTCAGAATATAAGTGTAAACAGTGGAATCATTAATAACATGTCAAGTGCGTCAATGCTAGCAAGCTGATGTTTGTGAAGTAGGAAATTAAATGTTGTATGTCTTGATATAACATAGCTATTCTTAGAAAGTTAGCAAACAGCTCTACTTGAGCCTTGAACCTGAAACTCCCATTGTTTTTTTTTAATTCCCACAAGCATGCCTTCATATGCTGTAGAACTAATTTGGGCAATAATACACACATTTTAGTTACTTGCATGAAACAAAAAGAAGAAAGGAGCAGTGCCATGCAACATGCTGTTATAGCTTTAGTATAAACTAATTTTGATTATTTAATTTTAATGATAAACCCTTTCATTTGTCTGCCCTGACACTGCATCTTCACCATTACAGCACATTTGCTGCATTTGTACGTCAAACCCTAGCATCCTGTTTCTTTCTCTCTTTATTGAAAAGAAAGAAGTATTCACGAAGGTCAGTGTTTAAAGTTACAATATAGTTTTTGTTTTTTTCTTAAAGTAACACTGAAGGAACCCCATCCCACCCTCACCCCGACTAGACCAACAACAACAATTGTACATGACTTCGAGGTAGTTACAGATAATAAAAGAACGAAAGCGTAGAATTATTGGACATATTTAGGGATACAAAGACATTCGGATGAGAGAGCAATATCCTCACCACATGAAGAGGATACATGGACAAAATCAAAACCTTCTAAGAAAGATAGCGAAAAGTTTTGACCCGTGGGCTAAGCAGGTTAATATTCAAATTAAGGCCATGTGTCAGGGAGAACGTGTATATCACTGAAATAGGTCAGAATGAATTTTATCAGAACGTCTTATAGTGAATTCCAGGCAACAATTGAATGGAAAACAACTGGACTTAGATTTGTCTTGACTAGTGAAGACGAGTCAGACCGAAGCTGATAAGAGGCGAAACGTCTTCAAGACAAATCTAAGTCCAGTTGTTTTCGATTCAATTGTTGCCTGGAATAAATATACCCTGGATGAATGAGGATATTCACAGTCTTATAATGGATTTTATCTTCTCTAGATGTAGAAAAAGCATTACATCCTTAACCAACTGACCAGCATTAGGAGGAGTGCTAGATTTCTGCCTTCTAGCCAGAAAGGAAACAAATGCTGTGATATTAAGTTGGCTTTTTGTTAGGATCTCGTTTCTAACATCTAATTGCTGTTACAGGTTTCATAATACAAACTTGTTCAGGTAGAGGATGAAGTTACCAATGTTTCTGGGAATGGCCGGGTCCTGGATTCAGTCCAAAATCAATATGGTATTACTGTTTACTCATAGTTTCCAGAGACCGAAAGAAAAAATATTTATAAAATCATGTTCAACGCTGATAACANTGGGTCCTGGATTCAGTCCAAAATCAATATGGTATCACTGTTTACTCATAGTTTCCAGAGACCAAAAGAAAAAATATTTATAAAATCATGTTCAACGCTGATAACACTATCTGCATGCACTCAGCACTGTATTTGCTGCCAAAGAAACTCACGTTCAGTTTATTATTCAATTTGAGATATCAATAAAACATAAAGAAATGACTTCATATTTAAGGTGATGTAGGATCTATAAATGTAAGATAATGGAGACTTTAAGGTCTTCATGGGCGATGTTGATCATTTATTTTGCATGTTTGGTAAAAAAAAAAAAAAAAAAAGGTTTTGTGAAACCACCATGATGGCTGTATTTACAGTGAAGGTGTTATGTGACCAAACCCAGATGAGTGCAACAGAAAATAAACCATTTGTGATTTCTTATAAGAGATACTTGCGGGTATTGAAGGCTCATTGAAACTGTATTATCAACAGTTCAGTATTTACTGTAAATAATTTCTGAATCAGGTTTTATTTGTGGAGTTTTTTATGCCTCCATTTCGGCGTAAGGCATCAGGAAACAGGGATTTTTTTTTATATAATTCAGCAGAACTATCCACTTAAGACCCAAGAATTTGGTGGGTAAAGGTTAAAGGTTACTGTCACCTCACAAAGTACTTTTTTTGGTCCATAACTGAAGAATGAATCCACTAATTATGACAAAGTTTCACACAAACTTCAAGACGTGATGACATTTCCTATAGCTACAGATCATCTCTCGGTGATGACAACGTATTTCTCTCCATCCTGTTCTAAAGTGAGTTGAAGGGGTTCGTGGAGGTTTACAACTCTGAGCGGCGTTTCATTTGTATAGTTGTTAAATATTA
This sequence comes from Rastrelliger brachysoma, assembly GCA_024605115.1. Lineage (NCBI taxonomy): Eukaryota > Metazoa > Chordata > Actinopteri > Scombriformes > Scombridae > Rastrelliger > Rastrelliger brachysoma. The sequence goes on from JANJYP010059475.1 coordinate 12,177, forward strand.
ATAAAGTATTAACTAAACGTCCTAAATTGACTTTCAAACAGATATGAAGTGATAAAAATACACAGAGATGAGACTTTAATACTCTCTCTATGAATAACCTTTTCAGTTGTTTGAGTTAAAAATTAAATATTACAACAAACTGTAGTTCACTCTGTCTTACCGGAACACGTAATCATGTGAATCGATCTCTTTCCCCATTTTGGAGCCGTAGAGGATCCCAGAAGTGCCCACCACAGCACAGCGAATACATCCATCTTTGCCTGGACGGAGAAGTGGCTCCTTCGGCTCCGGGATCAATTTTAGTGAGCTCATCACATCTACAAACAAACAAACAAACAAACAAATAACAGAAAAGTTTCATGATGACAGTTAATGACATATTAAAACATTTTTTTAACTCATGTGTGATTAACACAGTGGCGGGCCGTCAGGGCCAGCAAGGCCTTCTCTG
>JANJYP010059480.1:0-10974 GCA_024605115.1 Rastrelliger brachysoma
ATCAGACCTATTTGTTTTGTAAGAAGGATCATTTAAAAAAACCTGTCAGCAGATTTCAATGATTTTGTGAATTTTCTATTATTAAAATACATTTGTACAGGATTGTGCAGCCTTGAGAAAGTTATGCTTTTTGAGTGCTTTTTAGTTATTATTGTTATTATTTCAGAATTTTTATAAAATTTCTGCAACACTTATTGTAACCAGTGCCACTGCTTTTGAAAGTAAATATGTATTGGTCTGAAAACATTTGTTTGTATTAGTAAAATAATTATTTTTCTGAGTGCCTTTCACTTAAAGTTAAAAACATGAGACATGCTGAGTGATAGGTGGTTAAAGCCTGGCGATGTCTCCTTTTTCTAACTAGGATATTCATGATTAATTTTGTGTAACTGAACTAATATTATGAACTAAAAAAATGGAATTATACACTGAAGATATAAAACATCCATGTTTTTGCAATAACATATGAAATGACAGTATCTAATGTCAGAGGCATCAGTGGTAGAGGTGAACCACTATTATTCTCACCACCATATCATTTTATTTAAGTTTTATTTGTGCATGTAGTATCACTTGTCTCCCACTATTTGCTTAAAGATCTGTCCACACACAAACCCTCTACACTGTCTTTCTCTCTTGATTGTTACAATGATCTCCAGTCCTTCTTTTTGCTCCTTAGCATTTCAAGTTCCAAATGAAGTGATAGCAAATTGAAAACACAGACAACTGTATGATATATGATATGAAATCTCTGTTTGAATATGAATGTACGATATGGGGAGAGAGAGCATTTTCCACCCCAGGCTTTTCATGACCATGTCTTAGTTTGAAAAAAGTTATGGTTGTGTTTTNTGATATGGGGAGAGAGAGCATATTCCACCCCAGGCTTTTCATGACCATGTCTTAGTTTGAAAAAAGTTATGGTTGTGTTTTGTTTGTTTTACTTTTTACTCTTATTAAAAAGTGCTTTCACAAAATGACCATTTCAATGAGCAGAAAGTTGTAGATTATAAATCAAATACAAGAGAGCTCATGATATTTGTCAATAGAAAGCAACTATTTAAGGTGGATAATAATCATTAGTATTTGCTAAATTACATACGTTACACACTGACTGCTAAATTGACACTTGAACTAAACTTAAAAATAGGTCAATTTTAGTAAATCAAAGAAACAGCAGTATATACTATAAAATCCTGCTTTTTTATTGCAGCAGTGTGCTGATATTTTGTAGGATTGTAGATTTTGGCTTTGCAATTTACATATGTGGTAAAAGTTGAAAATTTTATATGACTGCCAATATGTGCTGCTGTCTCAGAGCTCTGCCAAATCGTCCTTGCTGTTCAAGAACCTTGGTTTATCGTCTGAAGTCTGGAGCACAATCAGCAAATACACACTGAAATTCAAATGTGGTGAAATGCAGTTATCTTTTTATGGGGATTTGGATGGAGCTGTTTGGAGTTGAGGCTTCCTATTCATTTATTCTGTCACCATCGAGCCATTCAGCTGTATTACTGGATTGATGCAGTGTGACAGTCTTAAGCTATTTTTATCTCCTTTTGCCATCGTATTGAGAAATTACAGCTGATACACTGTAGAAAAGTTGGGGATTTCCAACCATCACTGAACTTAACTTGATATAGCTCATAACACCATCTAAGCCTGTGTATTGAGTTTTGTTCCTCTGTGACCTGTAGATCAAAGTAATGGACTATTGGAGGCTGTGCACTCCAGACTAGAGAGGCTTGAACTACTGAGCAGTTTAATGGTTTTGGGCAGGTTCTTAATTATAGGACACTCTTCCCCTGAGTAAGCCTTCTCTTGTGGTAGGGCAAGGCAATTGTACATTTTCAACTAATCAATACAATGAAGATGTTTAATAAATGGTACATGAACAGGATCTATCAAATCAATTAAGACCCAGTTATTCAGACAGGCCATAACAGAAAGAAAGTTTCAGTAAAACAGTAAGTTGGGTGATAAACCTACTCAATCCAGAACTGGAAAACTTGCAGTGATTCTCCTCTGACATGAATGTTACTGTGATATTGTTTTCTATAATTGTCTTCTAATACTTTCCATTGCATTAGAATAACAATATTAAGGAATGAGTGTTCTTTGCTGGCTTTAACATCTCTTTTGTTCTGCTCTCATTCCTCCCTACTTCTATCTTACTTTTAAACAAATTACTGGCTACACATTAAATAGTCCCTCCTCTTCCTCACCTTACTCCCCTTGTTCCTGGGGGGTGCAAAGATCGACTGTTGTTTATTTTAGCGACTGTGCTGTTTTTATTATTTATTTTATCGATTGTGTTGTTTTTATTCTCACATATTTTACAATATTATGTTTTAAACATGTATTGTGTTGTTTTATGGCATATGTGTTGTAGTTTTACTTACTGTTTTAGGTAAATGAAATGGTTTTTTATTATTATTTTATTTATTATTGGGTTCTATTTAGAGCAGTATGCACAGATAATGCACTTTAATGGGACAGTGCAATTATTTGTACAATTAAGCATCGTAAAGTGAATCTATGTGTGTATGTCCTGTGTTTTTTGTGTATATCTGTATTTGTGAGATCCTTGCAATTGCAGTACGCCATGGAGTCTAAGACAAGAATTGTGTGTCCTAAACTGGCTACTTTTGAAAGTCTGTCCTTGATCTCTTTGCTTTTGTGGGCATCTTGCACGAATGCACCGATAATGGTCTGATGACTTTTTGTTCCAAGTTCAGCAGGTCAGACATGTCATCCATTTTGCTTTGGTCAGAGTTTGTATTGATCTCTCCTAAATGTAGCTTCTTTTTCTCTTCCAGGAGGAATCCCTGCAGCACTAAGGGAAAATACTACTCTTTCTACTTATCTGGGCCACACTTGCCACATGTCTTACAACCAAACAAGCTGTAAACACTGATATGGTACAGAGGAGGGCTGAAAAGCTGATGCACTGCAAGTAAATATTTTTGTAGCGTGATAGCACAGTCACTGGTGGTCACTGTAGACAGACTTATGAGATCTTAAAAATAGCATTACTATTATTATTACAAAGTGTAGTATTGTTTATTTTCATTGGAATATATAATATGAAATTGCAATGAATGTGTCTTTTGTTGTCAAAACCTCAAATTAATATTTGATATTAAAAACTTGGGTTGTTTATAAATGGATATTCTAACATGTTGATGTGAGTGAAGGCCTACCTTTAATTATTCTGATTGATCAAAGGTATTCAAAAAGTCCATACTGCTTTATTTGTCTGTCATAAATGGATTGACAGTTATGTCAAACACTTTTAATGTAAAATGTGGTGTTATGTCATCAGACAGACTCAAATGCTGGTTATTGTACTTAAGGATATGTTTCAAGGTTGCCAAAATAAGATTTTGGGTACTCTTACTGTAAGTTTCTATAATTTACAATAAATGCATAATACCACTATGTGCATGGCACTTTGTGGACTGGTAAATGGGCTGCATTTACATAGCAAGTTTCTTGTCTTTCAACTTCCAAGCATTCAGTATTCACCTGTATGAGTGTGAATTACACATTCACACTCATACAGTCTCTAATTGTTCTGTACAGCTTGTTTTGTGGCCTATTTTGAATACCTATAGGGGAGTTGTAACACTCTCAATTTCTCTAATCAGGAACAAGTTATGAATCATTTGATTCACTCTGCACATACATAGTTTAGTCCTTCTTTCACATGTGTCACACAAACCATTTTAGAGGGAAAAAACTAAATTTGAAGTAAGAAAGTATTTTTTTTACTTCATTTATTTTTGTCATAGAATTGTTTGCTTTGAAGTTAAACTTGTCAAACTTAAATTTGTTTGTGTCTATGTAGATATTTTCCATGCAAGTTGTTAATGCTAATGTTTTAGTTGTTAGCTGTAAGGTGAGCTAGTTCATGACTACAGGGGTCTGGGTCAGTTGTAACAACAATGACAAATGTTGCAACCTACCACCAACAACATTTTAAATGTGCATGTGTGTGTTTTCTTAGAATTTCAGTATGTGTTGGAAGTGAAACACTGACTGGGGGTGACTCAGTACAGTGCACATTGTTGTTCAATTTTATCATGTTAAAATATCTGTAACTATAATGATTAACAGTAAGAAACATGTTTGACACACAGACCTTAATGTTCATGGTATGCATTTTCAGATTTTATTCAGTTTTATAATATTAATATCTGTTCCTATAATGATTAACAGTAAGAAACATGGTTGGCACACACACATGCACACACGCATATATGCACAAACACATCAGTTATGTTAAACATTGATGCAAGTGAACAATAAAAAAATTGCAAAATCAAATTTTTGTCATAATACTTATTTAATAATGTTATATCTCACCCCGGGGTATTTTACAATGTTACATCTCACCCCAAGGTGTTTTACAACTAACCCAGACTTTGAGGTAAATTGTAACATTTCACCCCTTGTGTTTGAGATTAAACCATGCCTTTTCTGTTTGTGTTGCAGAAGTAACCACTACACCATTTGATAGCAGACACTTGTAGCTAGTATGTGACACAGTTTGAACACACTGGCTTCAAAGAGCTTTAAGATACAGACAGAAATGTAAAAAATGTTACAACTGTCCCCGGTCTCCCTACTCTCTCTTAAACTTATAGTCCACAGCAGAATAATTTAGTTCTTAAGTGGGACCTAAAATCAAAGAGTTCAGAACTCATCTGAAGAGTTGCTGGGGACTTCTCTATGACCATGTTATAACTGCTTTCTGGCACATCAGTGTAGAGTTCTTAAAAGTCATCTTTGCAAACATTTCATCACTCATGCATAACTTTCCTTTGATGCACACAGCTGACAACAGTGAGTAGTGATAGCTTCAATTTAATGTTGGCTTATACACAAGGTTTTTCTTTGCTTGCAGTCACCTCAGGTAGAAGGCCTTCTAGCTTTTGAATTGCCTTACTGCTATTTTTTGTACTGTGTCCTCCAGTTTGTGTTATCATACCATATTTCTGACTGTTAAATTAGAAGAGACATGAGTAAGATAAATGAAGTAGGAGCGAAGACATGTCTTTACATGTAGATGGCACATAGCTTCAGTCTGCTTTTTGCACCCTGAATGCTTTTGATATGTAAAATACAAGCATATCATTATGTTAAGGAAGAACTTCAAGTATTTTTTAGTACCATGGGAAGAAAAAATATTTTACTGTCACCATTCTCAGAGGTGAGTTAGATGAGAAAGTCAGCTCATTCTATGACTTTGTGAAGTTCTACAAGACCTCATCCAGTCACGCTTTGGACTAAGCTGGATGTGAATGATTTGAAGCAGACAGAGATATCATCCATCAGCCACTTCACCTGGGCCTAATGGTTTGCTGCAGACAGGCATGTTTGACTGTGTGTTTGATGTGTGCATACAACATACCCACCTACTCTTTTTATGTCAGAATATCAGCAGGCAACACAGTGTTGAGGCTCACAAATGGATTTTCTAATCCACTTGTTTGCTGGAAGTTCTTTCAACCCCCGGTTTTGAAGCCCAAGCCAAAAATGTACTTAAAAACAAGCATTCCCTTAGTCTCCTGTCTGTCTCACCCCCACCTCCAACTCCTTCACCTCTCCCCCCAGCTGTCATTGTGTGTTTTGACTCCCTAAAACATTTCTGCAGCAGAGAGAAAGGAATTCAGGGAGAAAAGGCAAAGGACATCAGGAAAGCTCAAATAATGAGATGTCAAGCAGGGCAAACCATAATTGTTAATTACATTTATTCTAGTGCTTTTGGAATGTTGCCATGATGCTTTCAGGAATATAAAGTGGTGTCCTCAACATGTTCCAGGTTCAGCCTCTGAGTGATCAGTCTCAAGATTCAATAAGTAGAGCCCTATTCCTATATGCAAACAGGCCACACATGGCCATATAAGCAACAAAGACATATGTTTAAAAGCAAGATTATTATGGTTTCAACAGCATTAAACTAAATGGAACACTGGTTTAGTTACAATGGTTGCTGATCTGCCAATGTGCTATTTGTCTACTCTGACATACAAAAATATGTCTCTCCATCAGAAAATAATTTGAAATCTATGGTTGACTAGGACACGTCTCAACAGTTTGACATGCTTTATATCCAACTAAACAGCTCCACATCAACTGGAAATGACTCCAGGATGTTTGCTTTAGCTAGGACATGTTTGCTTGGTCTTCTCTTTAATTGGCGGATAAGTGATTTTCAAAGACTTTTTTATCTCCACTTGAACTTGTGCTGCACAGGCAGCAAAGGTCACTGTCAATAGTATCTGATAGTAAAATTCAAAACACCAACTGGACAAAACCAGTTAAGGGAAATCTCTAAAGTTCATGAGTGTCCCATCATCTTAGCAGTCTATGATTCTGTAAAGTATGTTACCTCAATTCCCGTCCAAATATTAGAATAGGATTTCTTGTTTGAACTGGCTGAACATCCTGCAAGCGAAGTCCCTAGAAGCTATCAGTCATTCTATTTTCCTGTCACTCCCATACATTGTTGTTACAATAAAGATACAGGAGAATTACAGGTAACACTCTGTTTGGCATCAACAACTCTTCTTTTCACACACATGCACAAGCACAGCCTCTGACGTACATACGCCTTCCTGGTTTTACTTGTCATCCCCAAACCATCTGCTGTCAAACACTGGTAATTCGTTTTATGGTGTTCTTGGCAGACAAAGTATGGCTTCAACGATAATTACATTTTATTGTTTTGTATTGTATTGTTAATGTTGTTGTTTCGTGGCTTGTCCTAATTAAAAGTTTGGAGCTTTGCAGAATTAACACCGGCTGCCCCTTTTGTCCTTCTAAACATTAAAGGATATGATGGATGGAGCTAGTAACTAGAGCAGATATGATGTGGGACGGTAAAGCATCTCTGTAATGGAATGGACTAAATCCTCTGGACTACAATGTACAAGAGTATCTTTTACCACAAGCTGTATGAGGTTTCCAGGTTTTTCTCTCAGAGCAGAAAATGTCAATACTATTTTTCTCCAAAAGTCTTGTCTTACAACTAACCAAAGTAATTCCGTTGGTGGGAACAACCCGTGTCTCCCATTTTAAGATTTCTTTGACATTGCTCTATTTACTTCATCTCTGCCCTGCCATCCCAAGAGAATCGTACAAGTCAATATTCTCCCTGCATCTCTCACCGTGCTGTTTGTTTTAATGGCTTTTTAGTTGACAGGTGGTCAGAGCTGACTTTCCTGGAGCCTCAAATGCGTTGTTTAAGTGGTCTCTGGTGTGGAGGTTTGGTCATCGTCACAGTCGAATCCACTCACACACAACCCAATAAGCTCTCAAATTCAACAGCGCACATTAACCTGAAGTAAAAGCACTCTAGATTTAATGGAGGACTTCACCGAGAGAGATGATAAACTGACTCTATCTGACATAAACCCATCTTGATCTTTTTTAGATGTCATATCTCCATTGATCATTCAGATTTAATCAATCAAATGTATGCATTTTTATTTGACATTACATTGTGAGAACGTTTGAGATCATGCAAGAACTTTTTTACGTTTGGGTTTGAGGTAAGCTTGATTTATTTAAAGCAGGGATGATATTTACATTCATACTTATAACTAATATTGACATTTTGCTTTTCTGCAGTGGAAGAATTATTTTACACTGTAACAACACAGTATGCCACTGAGAAGCATTTGTCAGCGCAGAATTTTCCCTTGATTATTAAATCATAGACTCCAGAGAAATGTTATTTCCTATTTCGCTCTTAGACTTTCTTTTGTACAGTTGCATGCTATCTGTAGTATGCTGTGAAGCAATAAAGGCTATGTGTCATACTGCCTAAATGGATGATTACTAGATCTTTTTAGTCCCATTTTAAGTTTGGGAAAACAATCGAAACATTTCCTTGTCTCCCTCCCTTTGTTCTGTACATTTTTCTGTGGAGCTAAGCCAAAGTTTTTTTTTTTCTTTTATATAAACCTTGCACCAAAATGTCTGTAGCACAATTCACAATTTTCTGACATATAAAGGATAGAATGACAGTGTGTACATGTGATGTACAGGGAATATTAAAGTTCTGTCTTTACTCAGACATAAAGCCATGTGCCTCAGAAATTATGTTTAAATACTACTAATTTGTTTTTCCCAATACTGCCACGATGGGTTATTTTTTCCTGGCAAAGTTTTTTGTTGTGAAGGAACTGCTACATGAGAGTTAGAGGGACATGACCAGAAAGAGACTTACTGGTTTGCTTCCTGACTTCCACACATGGTTATGTTTAGCAAAGCATTTTGGTTAAGGTTGTTTCATTTAAATGTCAATTAAGTTATATCACTTATTTTGTATAATCTTTGTCTTTTCTTTACACTAAGCATCAACATTTCCACATTTTATCATAAGTATGGGCAGCATTATATTTCTTTTACAATTAATTTGCTGACAGGATTCAAACCTAGGACACAATGATTTATGATACTTCTTTTTTTCATGACATGTAGTAGATGATCAAGGCAGTCAGCTGTCACTTGCACTTACATTTGAAGTCTACAGTCATTAAAATATTTATCTTTTTTTTTTTTTTAAAGTGGCCTCCCTATTTCAATCACTAAAATATTTAAATGATTAGCACATAGTTAAAGTAGCTATAAGGATGTAAGCCAATTCATGATTAGCAACCACATGCAGTACAAATATTTTTCCTTCTAGAGAATAACCACAAAGCACACAATAAATGTTGTAACTGATTTCTGTTCACAGCCAGTAATCTAAATAATTAACTACTTAAATATGATTATACATTGCAGATTCCTAACACAGATTTATTAGAATGACTTATTTCTAAATGTTACTCCTGAATTTGGTTTGACTCTCTCTATTGAACAGGAAAACATACATTTATTTGATCATTCTCATTTCATTTTCTTGTATTTCTCTTTTGTCCTCATTACCTCAGTTTATATTTTCCCTTTCATTGCCCCTTATTTCTTATTCTTAATGTCACAGCAATACATATTTATACTGGCTAATGACCTGTGCTGACAAGAGAGAGGTGACATCATTTTATTTAACAGAGAGTAATGATTTGCACTCAGAGAGAGTTCTGGTGAGGGCTGGACATCTCAGTCTGTGTCCTTTAATAGGGCCTGTCTCTAGTGTTTAAGGATTGTTGACAGGGGAAGTTGTAGTTTCTTTTTCCCATGTAATACCACCTGCCCAATCTCTGCCTATACTAGCAAGCACTGGCCTGCACACACATGCACAAATGCATACACACACACACACACACACACACACACACACACACACACACACACACACACACACACACACACACACACACACACACACACACACACACACACACACACACACACACACACACACTTCTGCTCATTATGTCAAATATCAGATGGTGAAACAAACCTTCGGCCGCCTTTCCGCCTACTCCCTCCAAAAACTTCTGGATCTCAGGGCCACAATGGCAATCACACTCCAGTTCTCTCATCATTACATCCTGGTTCACAGCACTGCATCAGTACTTTATATCCTGAACCAGGCTTGAACCAAACTAATTAGCCTGTCATCTCATTTCTCGTGTCTTTGAGGCTGCTGCATTTTCTGTGATAGTTTCTTCTGTGTCATTTCTAAAATGGCTTGTAGGCCACAAACTCTTTTCTGTCTAAATTAATCAACAGTGTTCTTTCTTCTTTGAGTAAAAAAAGACCAGACCTTGAGCTAATTTGTTAAGGAATGCCTCTGTCTCAAAGTCTTTTTCCTCCAATAGACAAAAAGGCTTCACTTGCATGTCTACAATACAACACTTAGCTCCTCTTTTCCAGTATTTACATGCCACTAGAGCTCAAACCTAAGCTCACAAAGACTGTACAATTTATAACTGCCAACTTGACCACTGGAGGCCATAACTGATCTACACTTTTGACATGTGGTTGTACACAAATTGTGCAATCAAACTGCAGCAGGCAATGCATACTGAACAGCTATGGCTTCCTCTGGGTGCTGAAGGCTAAATTAATTTGTATGAAAGTCAAGGATAACTAATGGGCAGCCTGGACAAATAATACAATATGATCCCTCTTATTCCACAGTAATTCAAACACACAAGGCTTATTTGATTATATATTCCCTCCAAATGCATACTCATCCCCATATGCAAAAGAGGACCTAATGGAATACTAATGGACAGTGTTAGCCATTATGCACGAACCGTTTCAGCCTAAGCTGCCATGAAAGCCAATCAAACCATAGCCCTCTAAATTCCACAGTGCACCTTATTTTTCAGAACAGTTTATTCTTCTGAAATCAGAAATTAATTGCAGAGAGTTAATTGTAGAATGAACTGCAGATGACCTCTACTGCTCTGCTGCTGCAGTGTCTATACCCTGAATGTAATGTGTACTGGGGAGTGGGGATGCACTCAGAGAATTAGTCGAGGATCTCTTGTGGCAACTACAGCGAGTATAAACACCTAGCCAAAATAAAGAAAATCTGAAAAAAACATATTCAGAAGCCACATTCATCAGAATGGACAGAAGTTAGACCTCAGTCTTCAAAGTCATTCTAAACTCTGGAAATCTGACCCAGGTTTGTCACTATCCATCATATACAGCCATTAACCTGTGACACGACAACCATCTACCAATAATCTCATGTCATAAATCACTTTGTTCCATGAAACAATGCCATTCCTACACCTTACAATGTAATTCCAGCTGGGAGCAAAGAAATAGTTATGGCACCCTGAGTAAAGAGCCAAAGAACTGCTGCTCGTCACATGTGATGATGGTTGTTCAGCCAGCACCGGTGTTTGAGCCCATGTCAGTTGATATGGACTGGCCACGTGCGTGGAAGCTCTGGCCTTAATCGGCTGTGATTATAACTAATGGCTATAATGATGTACATTTTCTCCTCAGCAGGACAGTGCAATTAGGATCAAGTGAATTCAGTATCTCCTCAGGCAG
>JANJYP010059490.1:0-10819 GCA_024605115.1 Rastrelliger brachysoma
GTTTAAATTATTTACCTGTTGTGAAAGAATTTGCTTGTAGACAAACACATAGTCATTATTATTCCCATTCATTTCAGCTTTGCAGTATATAGTAGGGTCTTTCAGCTCATTGGCCTGCACTTCTATATTTAGCTGTCAACCTCAATAATTGGTGGAGACCAGACAAGAGCTAAAAGGAGACTGTAGGAGGTTAGAGAAATGACTTCAAATTAATGCTAATGTTGCGGCTATTTGCTAACACTTGCCCCCAAGTTGCCAAATGAAATAAGTGCATGCAGATGAAATATAAAAAAATCTCCCTTTGACCTGTCTCACTTCTATCTCTTCACACAGTATTGCACCCCTGTAATTTAGTCATCTTTTTCCTCAGGTTAGCAATTAAGCTTCCTCAGGTTTGCTCAAATCATCTCATTTCTTGTAGAGGGACTGATTATCATACAGTAGGTGCTTGAGAAAAAAATTGATTTGCATTTTTGTCAGTACTTCAGTCAGTTTCCCGCAGTTTCGGCCTTCCAATTGGAGGAGCAGAAAAGCCAGGGTTGTTAACAGGAGGATATATAATAGCCCTTCATTAGAGCACTGGCTCGCATCCAGCGTACCTGAATTTCATCTGACCCAATTGATATAGCTTACTCTCCTGCAAACCTGGGTCAAATAGCATTTGTAAATTATTCAGTGTTTATTTTAAGTTACATAAACTACCAGATGGGTGGGGTTTGCTTCAACAAGACACAGACGCATGCATTAAATAGACACTGAAATACTTTCCTTTGATTCTCTTTACGTGTTTGGTGTCTGTTTGTTATTTAATTTTACCCTAACCATCTGGCAGGCACATTATCAAAATCAAATGCCATTCGCTTGTTCTAATGCTTTGTACGCCTCCCATGTTGCCTCAGTCATCCTATCTCTACTTTCTCTTTCACATCCCCACCTTCCCCGTGTCTTTTGGTCTTTCCTCCCTCCCTTCTTTCCATCTGTATCACTGTTTCGCACTGTTTCTTTGTCCTGATGTTGTTTTCTCTCCCGAGCCTCCTCACTCTCCTCCTCCTTCTACTTGGCAAACATTTAGTGCATTATTTGTGTCCATAGCAGGTGTTCTCCTGTGGGGCCACAAGAGCTTATTCCTGACATTTTACAACAATAACATTTACAGCCAACATAAGAACAAAAATGAGTAATATTGTTTTTTTCGTGTCTCTTAACTAGGTGGGATATAGAAGGATGGTTCACTGATGTCTCATCAACTACAGAGATACAATACATCACTTATTCAACTGTTTGCATAAAAAGCATTTTGCAGCATCTGATGATTTCCCATTGGTGTCAAAGGGGTCAGTCCTCATCCTTCTGTACTTCCTGTGGCACTCGATTCCTCCTTACCAATTGGCTGCAAAGTCTGTAGGAGGCAAAAGTGCCATCCAGTAACATGGCAGATGTCTGTTACTGTGTGATTACTCAGTGTCAAGTAGGCGGTGAAAACAGGTGACACGTTTATTTGCGGGGCGTGTGCAAAGCAGGCTTTGACAATTAGTCATAATTTGTGCAAATGTTCCCTCTCTTCACTTTCACTTCCTAGAAAGACAGGGCTTGGTTCAAAATTTAAAAAAAAAACAGTTGCGACACACATTATTTTCAAGTGGTTTGGCATAAGCAGTCGATTTTACTCCTACAGCACTAGACTGTGCCACAAAACTTGACTGCAGCTATACATTTACATTAAAATTCCTACCTGTAGCATGGAGGACGGATAAATATGATATCGATCTCACTGCACTCCGCCTGGCTTCTTCAGTGTGAAAGTAGCAGGAATAATGCAGGACCACTTCAGTTCAGTCTTTGTGTAGTGTACTCATGTAACACTCACTACACACTACAGTAATCAGTTCTACTACAGTCCTGATTTGTCTGCTGCGGAGGACAACTTCCGCAGCCTTTCACTAACCCATTTAAACTGAAATGCCTCTGCTTTTAATAGGTCAAATGTGTTTTCTAGGGCATTAGTCAGTTTTAGGATATATGTGAACATGTGCAGCTCTTTCCTAAAATTAAAAAACACAAATCTGTCTTAATAAACTGCTCCTTCAGCAATACATATGTAAGTTGTATGGACTGTTAAATAGTGCTCATGATTTCTTCTCAAATGTATAAATAGTTATTTTCCAGTCATTAACCCCAATGAAGATCTGTAAATCATTGATATACTCAAGGGTATTATATTCTAATGGGATATAAGGACTACTGAAACAGAAGAGAAGGGACATGTTGTGTAAGATAAAGATACAGGAAGTTAGAAAATCAAATCATAATGATAACTCAGATGAAATCAAACTCTTTATTTAAAACCAGAGGTTGAAATGGCCTGGTAATTGGACTGAATTTCATTTCTCTTCAATATTTAATCTGATGTTGTGTTCATGTTAGCTTTTTTTTTCTTTTTGAGAGAGTTGGATTTTTTTTCCCCTGACCAATTCTCTACCCAGATCTGCAGCACATATGATGATTAATATTCATCATANTCTTTTTGAGAGGGTTGGATTTTTTTTCCCCTGACCAATTCTTTACCCAGATCTGCAGCACATATGATGATTAATATTCATCATATGGCTTCACCATTGCCTGCAGATGCCCCCTCTGTATCCACTGGGACCTACACACCCTGACACCAACATTATATCCATTTACACACAGCCGGCTTGATGCAATGCGTACTCGACTGTGTGCTGTGCTAAGGTTAAGGTGTCTAGCTCAAGGGCGATGTGGTGTAACTTTGGCAGGTATGGTCCCGCTGGGAATCCAGGAGCCTCGTCATGTATTCAGACCCCCAGCTGGTAAATACATGTTTAATGCTACGGAGTCAGCAGGGGCAAGCGGCGCGTACAGAATACACCATCACTCCAGGTGATTTGCTTTGAAGCAGCGAGGATGTGAGGCACTTGCGGGGAGATTTTCAGCATCAGCACATGAAGACTGCGCACTGCCTTACACCATATAAAAGCTAACTGCTCTAGAGAGGAATTAAGAGTTTGCTACAAACTTTGCAGTTGTAGCCAATATAAGAGGAATAAAGTAATGAATAAATAAAACATCTGACTGAAGACTGTTTTTCCATTGTTTGACTTGTTATGCCCTTTAATTATTAGTCTAATTTCATGGTCACGCACAGTCTGGTCAGTACAACAATTATAACTTCAAATTCATTTTTAGGAAAAATGTGAATCATATTTTGTGTCATTTAGGGTTTTGCAAAGCGAATGATATAAGGACATCTTTAGGGCAAAAATCTGCCAAATCTGATATAAAATGGATCAAATTGATACTCAATCCAATACACTTGTCTCACTGTGATGAAAGACATCCTACACAATTAAAACAACTTGAATAATATATATTTACCTTCTAATTACAATCTATTAAACGTGATAAGAACGAATATTGAATAATCACCCAGACATCTTAATGGTAAACATGTAATTTTGATTTCCATTGCTCACAAGTTAAACCTGCATGAATTTATATTTCAGCCACTTAGGACGAGCACAACAAGCTGAAAACACATTATTATTTTTTATATGGACATATAATGACTTTAAAAAGTTATTAACGTTAATTTGCTAGAAAACAGTTGTATTTTTGTGTATGTATGCAGCAGATTTGAAGCAACATTCATTCACACATTCATTTGGAGTGATGTTTCTGTACAAATGGCCAATATAAGTCCAATATTTGGTTCAGTTTTGGTCTCCTGAAGCTGAACTGCTCCACTATCTTCACTGGCTAGACACAAACGCTCTGCCATTTGATACTGGAAAGTTAGTCAAACTGTGGCACTGTGTCCTTTTACTGTTTATATAAAAACAGTGATTAGTGAAGCTTTAGGGACAAGAGTTTTCGTTGACTAAACATTTTGTGCAGATGTTCAACAATGTTACAAGGAGAACTATACATAAACGAAGAGGGACCAATTCCCCCGTAGACAATAGACACTGCAGCCACAAATATGATGTCTATTGAGTAAAGGAAATAATGCCCCTCTTTTTTGCCTGGAGATACTCGCTCCACAGTTACTATTCTGTCGCTATCATTGTATTGCACTCTCCTCCTACACAAATCGAATACAACAAGTTCACTCCTGCTCTGCGGGGGTTGTTTAGATGCATTATGGGAAATCTATGCAATAGCCAAAGTCGAATTAGATAAAGCAATATGAGAGTGAGTAGTTACGCCAAAATGTACCATGCACAAAATAACAGAAAAGTGCTGAATGTCACTTACAGTAAGTTTATCAGTTGCAAATCATCAAATGTACTTTGATCTGAAAAAATGTTCTTATTGCAACCAACAAACCAACATCTTGCATTGAACTCAATAATGTCTTCTTGATAACATTGCACATGAAGGTCTTTCTTTATTGAAGGGCTTTCTTGCTTTGTGAGATTTGAGCAGCTCATAATAATGTTTAAGCAGCAGCATACAGCGTCGAGTGGCTCTCATCAGCTCAAGAGCTCACAATCACAGTTTAGCTCATTTCTGTAATTATGAATACTGATAGCATTCTGTTGTCTGCATTATTCCTGCTTTATGTAAGAAATGACTGATATTCATGCATTGTAAGAGCTCTAAACATGTTTTTATTCTTCTGATTTTCAAAAAACAAAAACTTTGCAATCAGCCTCAAAGAAACAAATCTTTCACACCCGCAGAGCAAACACACTCAGAACTGTGCTCGTCCACTTGAAAATGTTGTGTATACACAAGCTCTCAAACAAATACTCATAGTCACAGTCACAAACACGTTAACGAGTACTACTAGCATGCATGCACGGGCGGAACTAATTGTTTGTTAGAATTGATTTCTTATTTAATTAACAGACAAGCAAATTAGTCTAAACTTTAAGTCCCAGAGCCACTTAAGAGGAATTAAAGTTTTTTTCCAAAAGGTTTCAGAAGAGATGAAAATTAAATTTTCTTTTTATGGTAATTGGTTATGTGAATGAGAGGAAAGCTTTATTTGTGTACTTAGTATACACAGCATCACTCCATAAAGAATTGTGAGGGTTTCATCTCTTCTTTAATCCATATTTTACACAGGTTAGATATGTTCAGTAGAATCCAGATCCTGAAAGCTGCTTCTTTAAGTTGTCATTGTGTAAAAGAGGATAATGACGACATCAGTAACAATGGTGCCTTCAGGGAAAGAGTGGATGTACAAGTTATATTAAATGGAAATAGAGAAAAACAGAAAGAAAATGTCTCCTCTCCTTTGCACAGTAATAAAGATGGTCTAAAGGTGCAGTAAGTGAATTTCAGTGTTTTCATTTTATTTAATTGAATTTTTTTGATTTTTCAGTTTTTTAAATTACATTTTCAGTACAATGAAGATATACTACTATCATGCACTGCAAAAGAACCAAAATAAACAGAAATGAAAGGGCAAATAAACTCAGTGAGCCATGATGTGCTAAGTAGAGGATGATACCGCATGAGGTGCACACACACTTCATACACACATTGATCCTTAAATATCGATGGGGATGTTTGATACACAGTCCTAAAGACTGTTACAAAAATTAGTTCAAAGAGACTTTGACTATTTCTATATGACTGTGTGTGTAACAGAGTGGAGCAGACAGTGGGTCACTGGTCACCGAACATATTCAGTAAGTCAGATAAAACTCTGAGAAAGACTTCACACAGCCAGTGGGCCAGACAGAGTTTCATCAGAGGATTTCCTGAGAATGTTACAACACCGTGAATTGTGCACCCACGGGTGTGGAGGGGGTTAATACTAACTCTCAAGAACACACTAATATCTCCACCCTAACTGCTTGTGGCAATTTTTGCTGTAACTTAGTTACATAGAAAAGAGCCAATTTGCACCAAATGTATTCATTATGTCTTGATTATTGCTATTGCAGTAATGCTAAAGTGACAAAGTAATTAAGTTACATTACTTTAATATTGTCATACTTGGGTTACATTACTGGCTACATTTAACAGGTATCTAGTAACTACATTGGAAACAATTTTAAAGTAACCCTCCCAACCCTGCTTGAACAACTCCAATAAATAGGTCCCAAACTGCAGCTTCCTAACACTTCAGCACAGTGATTAACGAAATTCAGTCTTAAAAAGAGTCATTCAACAGAAATACTCCAGAGTCCTTTGTCTACTTTCAGTGTTATTTCGCTGGAGAGGTAATAGCAACACCCATCCTCATTTCCAGCTCTCGTTGTTCCTCCAAGTTATTGCTTTCTTCTGATTTTTCCTCATGTTTCATTAAAATATTCATGACATCCCTCCTGTCACGCTTTGGCTTTCTCCACATGTTGAAGCAGTATGTATGAGACTATGGAAAGTAAGATTGATATATCTTTTTTGCTTTTCCAAAACCTCAAACACAAGAAAAAAAAGTGTAAAAAAATGGCTTAAACATTGTGTTTACTCGCTCTTACCCCAGATCCCACACCAATTATGTATCTTTCCAAGTTGGCCTCCCTGTTTTATAATATATCCATGCTCTCATGTGTTGTCCTCTTTCATGTCTGTGTGCGTGTGTGTGGGCAGTGGAGTGGTTCCCAGATTTTACTCACTGACCTCACAGATTTTTGTCATGTTAACTTGACAGGTACGCAGTGATCATTTGTCTAATTTTATGAATTCTTCAGGTCTTACACAGGATCTGTCAGTGTAAAGTTGTAGAGTTGCCCTACGAAGAGCAAGGTTAGTAAAGTTATTGCAGCGTTGCAGCATCAATCAAGTCCAGAGAAGGGTTGAGTGGGTCAATAATGTTCAATTTATTATGAGCAAAAATAAGTCTACTAAAATACCCCCCTCGCCCACCGCACATGCATACACACACACACACACACACACGGGAACAAATCTCACTCCAGCCTATAATCTAAAGTTGGCAGACCTGCTACTTACAGTAGCAACCAATTATTCTCAGTCCAAGGAACATATCGTTAACATTAACCCAATTTTTACAAGATTCTTTTTAAAAATAGTCAACTGGAAATATAAAATAGGCAATTACAGATTCATGAAGATTATGACTGAACTAGAAATGAGAAACCAGATTATTTCTACTTCTGCCTGAAAAAGGGACTGATTGAGTGGTGGATATACAGGGTTGGTGAGTAACTAGTTACATGTAATGGCATTATACAATTTAATAAAAAAAAATAAATGTAACTGTAATCCGTCACAGTTACTGAAAAAATTGTGCAATTAAATTATACTTACTTGTGAAAATGTTGACCTTTTTTAAGATTTTGCTCAGTAGGAGGGTTTTTCCTCATTACTGTATACATACATTGCTGTTCTTTGAAATCAATATTTTTTATAGTGCCAATTAAGCCCATGTCACTTTAACTTTTTTTTTTTCATCTTTATTTTATATTCCAA
This sequence comes from Rastrelliger brachysoma, assembly GCA_024605115.1. Classification (NCBI taxonomy): domain Eukaryota; kingdom Metazoa; phylum Chordata; class Actinopteri; order Scombriformes; family Scombridae; genus Rastrelliger; species Rastrelliger brachysoma. The sequence continues at coordinate 7,411 of JANJYP010059490.1, forward strand.
AATATAAGTAGCTAATACAAATGAGAGATAGATCCTGCTTTTTCAGAAATGATCTCCCTCGGTATCCATGAAAAACACATAAGCTTTCGGACAGCTGAAAACATTTCGTAAGAAAATTAGAAAAGTAATCCAAAAGTAATAAGTTACTCTACTTTGAGTAAGTAATTGAAATTGTTATGTTACTTATTACATTTGAAATAGGGTAACTAGTAGTAACATTTCCAAAGTAACTTTCCCAACCCTGTGAATATGCTTGTAAGCTACATTTTTACACTACTTAAATGTACTGAAAAGATGGAAAGTTTAACTTGTGTAGCAAGAGTAACTAACTTTCAGATTTACTGTTCACATTATTTAAAACATTTTTAAATAATTTCATTCATGAATTCCATTTTAGGGAGCTCACAAACCACACACTGGCTCTTAAAGGCAACCCCTCTCTCTGTTTTTTTTAACTTTGTGATGAATCATTTCAGAGTTTGAACAGAAGGCAACATGCAGTGCCACCTCCTTGCCACAGCTGGCAGAAGAACAGAAACCTGATAGAGAAAGATAAGATCCCATTACAACTCTCACAAAGGGAAGTTAGAGTTGGCGCCATGTGAGGTCATCATTATTCACCAACGGCTCTTGTGAGATCCACCGAAAGTGAGACAGAGAGACAGAAGGCAAAGTGAAAAAACGCTGAGTGGAACACATTGCGATTCCTCCCTTACTGTGAGCCCCGAATACTTCCTCGCTCCCACCGTCTATATCACTGCTGTCCTCCTTATTGTCGAGTCATCACATTTCCGTAGAAAATGAGATTCGCTGTGCCATGAAGACTGATGATCCCCTTTAACCTCAGCTACTGAAGCACTTTCCCCTGTTCCAAAATAGCAACCAAGCCTTTTTGTCTCTGCTCTTTGAAGGCCTCTCATATCTCATGTTTAAGTGCTGTTGACTTTGAACATGCCCTGTTCAAGTCTTGATAGGCCGCCGTATCAGCTGAGTGACTTGAGTGGGACCGTTTCCTTCAAGTACGCTCAAAGTAGACTCAACAGGCGTATCCCAAGGGCAAATTGGATAGCACTGTGGTAATAGACTCGCTTTCTTCACTTGAGCGGTATATCATTGGCTTAAGAGCTTGTCCTAGAATCAGGAGTGTCATGGTAACACTAATTTCTCCCATGTCTGGTGGCTTCAGTTACACGACATGGAGAATTTTCAAGCAACGACACATCGAAATGGAATAACATGGTTAAAATAAGCTTGTTAAAACATACACTGTGGTTTTGAGAAAACATGGGGCCAATTTTCTCCTCAATCTTTAAAGGACAGGTGCACAATTTTTCAAGTCTGTCTTAAAACAACACTCAGGTGCCCAAATATAATATTGGCACAAGTTTTGTTTGCTGTAATCACTCATCCTGTTCGTTCTGGCTGTTGAAGTAATCAATCTTGATATGTGTGATGGAGGACAAAATACACAGTCCACACTCTGTGCAAAAATGTATTCAAAAATATATCTGAACTTTCTGTGCATGCATGTGAACTTGTGTATTTTTCCATTGTTGGTATAATAAGTATGTTAAAAGTAGACTTGCAATGAATCTTTGGTGCTTCATTATATGTAGTGGTCAGGGATTTGCTCTAAGTATACTTAAACAAAACTCAGCTTGTGCTTTAGTAAATGTATTAAAAGTGTACCACTTCAATAGGCAAAAGTAAACAAAACCGCATCTTGAATTCAACTTTTAACACACTGCACAACTTTAACACACCTGAATATATGGAAAGAGGTATGCTAAATTATATAAAGTGCAGTTTTAGGAAATGTATTTAAATATGCTTGTTTGTTTTCGTGGGTGTATTGGGTTGGAGGAAAAAAAGACAGAGGATATGAGGATACTCAGTGAGCCTTTGTATGTTTCCCCAAATTGGTGCTGGTTATTGCACACGCTTCTAAAATAAAAGGATGCTGAAAAAAATGTAATATGAGGCTTCAACAGTGAGGTAGTTGAGTCAAGTGGATATCTTCCAAAGTTACAGTCTTTTCAGGGAGAAAAAATACCCTCTTTGTGTTTCCCTGTTGAGTTGAAATAGAAGAATAGTAACAAAAAAGAAGGGATTTAACTTTGGAAAGTATCCACTTGATTTGACACACTTGAGCACATTTTTGCACAGAACCAGGACTGTAGATTTTATCCCACATCGCTTGCAGTGAGAGCGCATTTGGAAGGAATCTTTTAATGGCCAGTATTACAGAGAGGGATGATTACAACCAGCAAAACATCTTAAAATGTTCATAAGGAGACGTGACTATTGTTTTGGGGCAAACTTGATGCACTTTCATTAGGTTTCATGTACCACTGACGATAATGGCTTACTGTCATGTTCAGTCAATTTTATTTATATTGCACCAAGTTATCTCATGGCACTTTTTCACATAGAGCAGCTTTAGATGGTACCCTTTTTATTTACAGAGACCCTACATATTCCCCCATCAGCAAGAACTTGGCAACAGCGGCAAGGAAAAACTCAAACAGGAAGAAACCTCGAACAGAACTGGGCTCTTGGTGAGCAGCCATCTGCCTTGACTGTGATTAATTGATGATAATACAGGAGCTAAAACAGTCACAGTTGTGCATGAAGATGACTGCTCTGCTCACCATTTTGACAATCTGTGGATTTGTGCTTTCTCTTTTCCATATTTTTTCATTGAGACTAATGAAGCAGTATTGATAAGCAGGTGATTATGGTCTTATACGTGGCTAACTATAAGAGCCAGTTATGTAAGTATTCAGACTGGTATGTAGGAGAAAATTCAACAAGTCCAAATGACAAAATCAGCTCCTACACAGCATCAACATTTGGTCAACACAGCATGCTTTCAGTAAAATCTATGTGTTAGGGACTTGTTGGACTTCATTTGCTTTTTTAAGAACTAATTAATTCCCAGCATGATCTCAAAAGTTTTCAAAGATTCATGTTATCAAATTAGTAACACTCATAATATTATGACAGCAATATAACCAGTGGCCAGGTTTGCTCAGGTAAACATAGCCTCTGTGTTTATTTGTGATGTTATTTCAGAGAAGGTGAGGTTCTTAAGGAATATGAAAGATATATGAAAAGGAAGGGAATATCACAGCTAAAGGGGGGAGACAGTGAGAGAAAGCAAGAATCTCATAGAGAGTCAGACAGCAAAAAAAAAAAAAAAAAATTCTCTGGGAACACAATGGCGGATGGCGTGCTCCAGCTAAATAAATTATCACGGGGGCTATTTTTAAGCTGAAGTGTAAATGCAGTAATCCTTAGAGCAGGAGCTGCGAAGAGCCAACACACAGAAGCCACATCAGGGAATACAGCTCTGCCTTTATCTTCCCTTCCCGCCCGCCCCAGTCTCTCTCTCTCTCTCTCTCTCTCT
>JANJYP010059497.1:0-11341 GCA_024605115.1 Rastrelliger brachysoma
AAAGCATGCAAAAATTGATTGTAATGGTGCTAGAACATCATTATGAGAAACTGAAATGTGAATATTTGTGTAGCCATTATTAGCTTAGCAGCTTCAGAAGCAGATGTAAGTATACTATAGTATTTGAGCTTTAATGTATTGTGTTTTTCCTGACTCTGGGCTCCTGACAACAGTATATCCAGACCAGGATCAGTTTCTCAGGTTTTCATTTAGGACATTTAAAGAATATTATTTTCTGCTGTAGCACAATTGATCTGACCTCTTTTAGTTATTTAATTTCATCAAATTTAATTGATTTGATAAATTAATTTTACCACATCACTGATAAATGTGCACACGAAAGGATTAGGACATAGGATTTTATTTGTGGATAACTTCTCTTCTCCAGAGTAGTCTAATCAGTGGAGTACCTTAAAAATGTGTGCAAAATATAATTAGCAAAGTTATATGCTGATGACGCTGTTGTACATGTGAGTCTTATTCTAAATTTATTCTCTATGTCTACAAATTAACTTTCTGCACCCACCTACTATTGTTGTATTCAGGGCCATTTAAAGGATGAGTTTGTAAGAGTTAGTGGCATCTAGGTGAATGTACTTGGTAGAAATTTAATATAATGTTCAGAAGTATATTTTATCTAGTGTATAACCCCATGTAAATAAACCTTAGAATTATCTATTTCCATCTGCATAAGGAGTGGGTCATCATACATGGATCCTGCCATGTTGCATCACCATATGATGTTCTACAACAGTAACGGACATATCAACACTGGCTTTATAGAGGGCCTTATGTGTTTTTTTCCAAGTGTTGTGGCCACCGTAGATTCTCCTACACATTTAAAAGGGGAGGATGAGGAGAGGGGTATTGATTTGGTTTTAATCTGCAACTTCACTGCTAGATGCCATTAAGGATTACACACTGGTCCTCTGAATTTTTATATAAGAAAAGTTTTAAATGGTTTAGTTCACTGCTCCCCTGTAATTTGTGTCATGGATTCTCTACACATGGTTACACACATCATTATGAAACTAATCTTTTATGTCTAATAATAGCAAATCTTTGTTGGAAGTTAAAAGGAGGAAAGAATAAAGCTGTTCACTTACAGTAACACTGTCCTCCTATTGTTAATATTGACACAACATTATTATACTGTGTCATCACACCAAAGTCATTGAGAAACAGAAAGTAGGAAACCACTATAATTAATCTGATCAGAAAGTGATCTTACAATGCTATACTAAAAGGAAAGGAACAGATTTTACTCAGAAACTTTGTAATGCTTCCACGGTAATCTTCAAAATGATTTTAAATCAATGATTCCTCCCAAATCCTCTATTCAAACCACACAACCAACATAAAATTCAGTGCACTCCAACCAAGACTTACTCATGTCAAACAGGTCCTTCTGTGGGCTCTCTTTGGCTGCAGCTGCCATGCCTTTTGTCACATTTTCTGCCTCTGCCTGGAGTGCTGCCAGCACCTGAGCATCAATCTGCTGGGTGTTCACATATGTGGGCATCTCTCCTGTTTTTGATGCCTGACCTTTACTCTCAGGCAGACTGCTTATATCAAATGATCCTAGACATGCGGGGAAACAATCATAGTCACAGTGTTGAATTGATGAGATGCAGTTAAATAAAGTATGTATATGTATGTATATATATGTATGTATGTAGTGAACTGCATGGATCTTCTTACCCTGTTGTATGAAGATGGGCTTTCTCTCATCTCCCCAGTTTTCTCCACAGTGCCGCCCTTGGTAATACGTCTGATCAACTGAGCCTGGTCCCATCTGATAATAAACAGACAGATAGTGTATGTTTAAGATATTTCTGAATTAAGGTGTTAGGAGTGTAATTATCAAAAACATGTATTCTGCCCAGAATGTGTCCACAACTGAACTCTGCTAAGGTTCCTATACCTGGCATCCATCGGCTGCATTCTGATTGGTCAGCCGGGTGTCGATGAAGCCGCCAGGGGGTGGCATCTTACCAGGGATGTTATTATAGTAAGGGTGCTCTGCTGATTCCTCCTCTTCCTCTGTCCACGGTAACTCCTCCATGTTTAATACCCTGATATAAACATGTTTTGACTATGAAACTCAATACTGTCTAATTGCGTTTGTTATTATGGAATATACAATATATATATATGTACATTAGATTTATCATGAACACCTCACCTGTCATGTGTGGAGGATAGCTTGCTTGAGGGACACTGCAGGTACTGCTGGAAGCGAAGGTCAAAGGCCTGACCGATGGTGCTGATGACATCCTGGGCCAGACCATCAGAGCACTCCAAGATGTGACATGCTGATGAATGTCAGAGCAACACATTTAAAATGAGCGTGGTGAATGCAAGATATGAAAAGCCCATATACAGTAGAGTATTAAGGGAATGAACCCCTACCTCTTCTGTTAACAGGGTCCTTTGCTACATAGGCAACGTAATCTGTTGTGTCCTGAAAAAGAAAACACATTACACAGTATTTTCCATGTTAATACCACAGTTTATTTTTCCTGTCAAGTTGAAACTATTGGTGATAATAGTAATAAGTTTGAAATTAAAAAGAAATGTAATATTTAATAATACATGATACCATCCCTCATAGAAAAAATATATCAAAAATGTGTTAGTCCATTACAAATTTTTTATTATTGCAAAACACAGATCACTTAGTTACTTACAGGGTCTCCACCTGATGCAAATGAGATGGACTGCATATGATGGTTGGCTATGATCTGTCAGGAGCCAAATTACACAAATTATACAATACACATGAATTAAACACATTCACACATATGCACATGCATTAATAATGCACATTTTGTAACAAACTAAATTATGCCTTATTGAAAACATTATTTGCAACTAAAGCAGCTACAATATCTGACTTTTGAAAATTCTCTAGTTAGTGGCTTATACAGTATCTACATGTTTGGCTTAACTTGTGCAAGTTGTCAGAAGCTACAGCAGGAATATTAAGAAGAGCAAATGCTAAAGAGAATCCAAGTCAATCCTCAGATGTGATGCTTCTCCAGCAACTTTCTCAAGAAACCATACATGTTACTTTGATTTACTATGATTTTGGTATTTTTTCCACTTTGGCACCATCTGCTGATGATAACAGGAATGACATGGCAATACATGACACTTCCACTGACCAGCCCTGCCAGATAGGAAACTCTTCTATTATCAAAATAGGTGACTAAATATAGTGATATGCATAGTGCATAGAGAAAGTCACATTCCAACATCTGGAGTTGCCATGTGTTTGCGCTTCTCTCTCTCTACCGCCTCCCACTATAATACAGCCTGAATTTTAAAAACATCTTATCACCTTAGCAACAGCTAAAAATACATTTTCTCTATGGCAGTAATCTAAATTTGGAAACAAATGTCTTCTGATCACTTTTTTTCTCCCAGTAAAACAATCTTTCTTTAGTTGAACACAAAGATTCATTCTACTTCTTGGGAAAATGTATGGTAAATATTCTAAAACATAAAATTACATTTACACAATTATTTGACCTACATATTTCATTATTATTGTTTACAAAGGTTGCAGGCCTACCTGTTTGCAGTCAGGTGTCATCAGGTTGAGGCTACTTGTGGAGATATTTAGATTGATGGACATACCAGCAAACTGCAAGTTGCTTTTCCCCAGGATACTGGACAGTGCTTTGGACGGTGGCTGAGAGGACCAAAGGAAGACACAGAGTAACAAAAATTACAGCATTTACACCAATGATTTGCAAAGTATTTTACATACACTGCTATAGAATGAATGCAGAAAAAAATGTGTAGGTTATTGTTTGGGATACACAAGTGTTGGATACTTAAAAAAAACTGTTGTTAATGGTGATTTTGATGACTAGAGGAGACAGAGGCACCAGGTAAAATTAGTCAAACCGATTCACAATTCTCAGTATGAAGCTGATGTCGCCATTTGTCACACAACCAAAATAACATTAATTTATATCTTATATCTATTCTGACAGGGGAATTAGTTGGCACTGATTTTGTGTTATATACTCTTCCCTGACATTTGAATAAGCTCTAGAGAGCAGTGTAATGCTTCATTTCACACCCCACATTAAGACACACTGTGTCTCCTCACATATTGTGGACACACAACATGTACACGCACACTCACATACAAACACACACACACTAGCTCAGCCTCCTGATCACAGATATTGTGCACTACATGAGTCACTAAGCACTGTGCGCGGTGTGCAATGCATCGTGGGCTGGAGCTACGCCCACGCATATACAGTCCCATACCTCTTCATCTCTTTCCTCTCTCCTTAGCCGCTCTCTTCTCAGAGTACAATCTTTCTCTATCTCTCTCATCATTTCTTCCTCTCTCTATCTGTCTGTTTTCTCTTTTTTAAGTGAAGGAAGGATGAGAAAAAAAGCACTTACAGAGGAGATGCTATATATAGAAAGTGGAGGAGTAAATGAATACAGTATGTAATGCTGTTTCCTCTTTTTCTGTCTACTGTACCTTTCACTAGCATTCATTTTCTCTGCACTCTTGGTGTGGGCATCATTTCACCCGTGATCACTCCATCATTCTCTCCCTCCCTCCTTCCCTTTTTCCCTCTCTGTCCACTCATGTACCTTTCTCTTCCGCAGAGCTCCTTTCGTCCCTGGAACAGCCTCACAAACCAGACTGATGGCTTCCCTAGAGGGAAGGAGAGAGGAGGGTGAAGCCAAGATGGTGACCATAGACAACCACAGAATCACAGATATTCTGTGTTTAGAGTCATCAATCAAGATGATTTATTTGGAAATAAATATATTCTGTTATACTGTAGTTAAATAAAGAAAAAACAAAATAGTAGCAATGTGTTTGAAAGATTTTAGAACGCCTTTTTTTTAAAGTTTCACCTGTGAGGACTTCACTTACTTACAGAGAATGTTGAACTGTCAGGTAAATTTCTCTTTTCTATAAGCCTCTTCACAGTGATGATATCAGAGCAAGTCTCTTCAGATAACTTGTAAAAATGGAATGTTAGCTTTTAGCTTATTTGTATTTTGATGTGGGCTAGGAAGGGATCAAAATGGTATGGATTAAATTGCTGATGCTGCACTTTGTTAATTTGTGGTATTAGCAGAATTACGGTAACTGGCGTCAGCCAAAAGTGACCTGAGTCAAGATTCAACAAGCCAATACTGTGTTTTTATATATCATGAGGAATATTACAAATGTCCTGTACCTACAGAAATTTTTAACTGTATCTGTGTACATTGTGCATGTGTACATTTAATTTTTAGATTTTGAAAACAATATTTTGAAAATGAATAAAAGAAGAAAAAAAGAAATTTGAAAAATATGTACATTGCTACACATCATAGAGCAAAATCTATAACTCAACTGTTTTATCTGTAGCAATCATTACAATGCCATCTTTGTTGTAAAAGACATATATGTGAAAAAATAGAGGCTTGGTTTAATGACAAACAGAAATATTTGTCTGTATACTTCATCTGAGGATAAATCAATCACAAAAGTACAGTGGGTCATTTTTAAGGAGAAATCTAATAATAGCAACAACATAAGACTAATTCTTTTTTTCTCCATCTCTATCTCTTCTTCACCATCATTCTTTTTATTAGAGAGAAAAGGAAACAGAAAGAAAGACAGCGTGGCCTTGCTAGCTAACGTCAACACTGGACTGACTTCAGGAAGTCAAGCAGAAAAGTGGACATGACACAAACCGATTCACTGCCGGCCTTTCGCTCACTGCACACTGGTCAATGATTTCAAAGATAGGAGATGGACACACAGAAAATTATATGCTAACAAAAATCATGACCTTCAAATTTTATATACCTGCAATCTGAGTTGGTTTGAGATACTCAGGTTCATAGTTGACGTATTGTAAGTACATGCAGTGTTTTTTTTAATTGGTCAGAATAACAAGCACCACACATAAAATGCATTTTAACATATAATATTAAAAAAAACAAAAAAAAAACCAATCACATCTTTAAATTGAGTTTTCTAGAACAGATAGATTGAATAAAAGTACTTTAAGTTGTTGTCTTAATCTGTCTTATGACATTTGGGAACAACATTTCAGATACATATTGAGGACAAATTTGAAAAATGTTTCCCTTCTGTCACAGTTTTTTCTCTTTGTGATCACAGTCAGTCTCTGAAACACTAACATCATTATGTGTCTAACACAGTTACTACCAAATGCAAACCCAGTGAGAAGAATGGTACAGTTAGCGTCTTGTTTCCTAGATGTTAAAAGTTAAACTTTATGTCTCCATAATAATCACAGTAATTTGAGTTACCTATATCTTGCTAACATAACATTGTAAATTAGCATGCAGTTAGCATGGTAGCTAATGGTATAAATGAGCTCTACAAAGATCATTCAGAAAACATCAAATTATAAAGTAACAGTCAAAAGTTTGGACACGCTTTCCCATTGACTTGAAAGAAAAAGGAATGTGGTACTGTATGTTTGAGTGACCCCCCCCTCTCGCTCTCCNACTAATTCAAAATAAACAGACAAGCATGAGAGAAAACGAATCTGGGCATATCATGATTCAGAATGTACCCTTAATCTGAAGGGATAGGTAAGCAGTTAAATTCAAATTGATACAGCAGATGGAGGTGGCATTATTAGCAGCACTGATGCTAATAGCAAGATGCTAGCATTAGCTCTGCCAGTGAAGTGTTCAGTCACATGACTCAGGGTGCAGACACAGGAGCTAATGAGGTGCAGTTGAGGATTTAATGAATAACTTCACCTGCGCAAAGTCAAGAATGATATTCTGCTTAAGGTAAAGTTCATGGACTGTACACACTCAGAACAATAACTATAAAGATAACAACATGAGCATCTACACTTATGAACTATAAGCCCTGTAAACAGCTGCTGGTTCCAGCTGCGACTGCAGCTGCAAACTGAGCCGACACACAGCAGCATGTTAAACAGAGACACACAGTATGACATCTGAACACTCAAATATTTTTTTTAGTTGTGATGTGGACTCCATAATGCACTCTAGTTAGAATGATTTTTAAAAGTACATCTTTTACAGTTATAGCTATAGTTATTGGTGTTGGCACGCCTTTACATTATTTCTGGGCCAACATGATGCAGTGTGGCTAGTTTGATAGAACTAATAACACACTGCCCTCCTCTATGTTTGAATCAGCCTCTGGAAATCAGCTCCAGAGGCTTGGAGAGAGAGAAGGAGGAAACTATGTTGTTTATTTCAGTACAGCTGTAACTTTATTGCTGATAGAAATTATTTTCTGATGTTGGTATTTTTATATTTGCTTGCAACGTCATTACTGGGTTTGCCTTATTTGGTAGGTATTTGTGCTACATTTTTTGGTAATGGTTTTGCATGCAGTCTTCATACAGGACATTTATGATGATATGTAGCATGATGTGTTGCATTAGGGTGTGAGTTGCATTCAGATTTAAGCATCAGTTTTAAGGCTTGTGTGGCATTTGTTGTGTTACTGTAAATCTATGGTGTTTTTTCCCATAGTAGATTTACCTTTCTCACGTGTGAAGTCAGAGGAGAGGGGCACTTCAAAAATAGTCACCCTGTAGCACTCTAGGGTGTTACTTTGGGCCAAAACAATTAGAAAACCAAGTGTCAACATACCTTGTTATCTGTGATCTTGTGGTGAAATCCAGAGATCTCATCGACCGTAAGACCTCTATACAACCCAGGTACTGGAAAGAAATAATGAAAAGCCTGTGTGAAACAAATATTCAATAAGATGTAAAAAGTTACATTCAGATTTTCATGATTAATATATCATCATGTACAGAAAAAGCACATCCTGATATGTTGTTTTTTTGCATAATTGGAAATGATAAACATTTGCTGTAAACAAACTTAAACTCCCTTGAACAACCACCCTCATATGCTGGAAATACAAACAGCAAGATTTGTTGTTTGTCTCTTTATCTTCTCAGTAAAATGTCTAATTTAGTGACCTTTTCAAATACTTTAATCTTATTAGAGTCAAACTGATACTGGATTTTTAGAGTTGAGGCTCATACCAATATCAGTGTGTAAAATGCAATATTACTAATAATCTAATATATATATTGAATATAAACATAAAAACATTTTTTGCAATTATCTCTTATGACAAAAACAATAGAGGTGTGATATTTTACAGTTTAACGATTAGATTTGCTGTCTAAAATGGAAAAATAAAGTTTAGGAATTCAAGTGAAAAAACGTACAGCATAAAAACATCGATAGTGAACCTGAAGTAAGAAGGAGGACCAAATATGCCTTTATAACTTTATAGCTCTATATCTTAGATATCCACTGATTTTATAAATATAAATATTTATGAAATGTGTCTCATTGTTAATATGGTAATTTTAGTAATATGTTTTAATTGCATAAAAAATCTTTTTATGCACTTGTAAATAAGAGATACATGTTAACTTAAACTTGTCTTACAATATGAAATGTGTTTTCATAAATTAATTTGTGTCCTGATTGATATTCTCACCCAGCTCAGCTGGTTGTCTTAATTTCTATCTAAAAATAGAAATATCTACCAAGACCTATGAGTTCATGAAGCCAAAGTTTGACACAAAGTTCACGCAAAGCTGGAGAAGAAAAAAAGTCAATGCTTGTTCTCCATTAAGAAATTTGGATCACTATTAATATGCCACATGAGCTTCTAAGGTGATTGTATACCTCCTATCCTATAAAAATCATCTTCAGTCCCAGCCACCTACTCACATTACAACACCTCTGATTAATATTGCACAGACTGGGAACATTTTGTGCTGACGAGCTCCTATTCTATCACTTTCATAATCTGGTTGTAAACAAAACACACATCCAGACATGCTGTCTGATGTTTCCACTCCTTTTCATAAAGAACTTTGTTATTGCCATCATAACTTTCATATTATGAGACCCCACCCCCACCCGACACTTTGCGAGTGCCAGCAAACAAAAACCTTATGTCAATATGACGTTTGCAAATTTTTAATGTTATCTACAATTAGAGGAGCGAGTTAGAAAGGCCAAAAATATATCAAACCATTCTAAAATTGGTAGAGACCTATTCTGAGCACAACACTTGAACACTTCTTTTTGTCAAGCTGTACACCAAACAAGTACATGACTTGCACAGTAAAACTGAATTCCAGATTAATTATGAAAAGCGATGGAAGGCCGGCTCTGACAAACCTATAAATGATCCCAGTAAACAACATGACATCAGAGTGATCATACTTATAACTACATCTGTAGTCCTTCAAATGCACCGAGAAGACTAGTGAAGACTTCTAACACACAATGTATATATCATACTGACTCATTAATCTTAACATTTAGGGTTTTTTTGAGTTGCACTGTTCCATTATGTGTATGTCTGTTACTTTAGACAGTATTACATTACATTATATACATACACTACAGGTCTGCACAGTCTACACAGGATATGTTTGTTGCAAAGGCAGAAAAATGTATCACTAATTTAAATAATACTGAAAATTACACCAAATATGCATGATGAACAGGCATGAATTATGACATTAAGTAAATAATCACAGTATATGACATACTGCAAGAAACTCTTGAGAGAGTTTATGAAAAGCTGTTTTACACTATTCAGTCATTCAGCCATTATGACATTTTGTCACACAATGTCCCTAGATAGCCTGGAAATAAAATATCTCGCAAATGTTGACCTCTAACCTCAATAAAAACAGTGTAACACTGACAAAACTTTTCATATCTGATGTGATGGGAACAAAAACAGCTACCATGGGGCTAAAAGTGTAAACAGTGTCATTGTCAATCAATGTCCCTTTAGAGTAATGGTGCATGATGTGTGAGGAGTGACCACATGACGCTAATTAAAAGCGCTGTGAGCAGAACACCACGTTGAACTCAATATATACAGGCACCCAAACCGCAGGAAAAGCAGGGGGTTGGGGAGCACAGACCAGACCCATTTCCCCTCTCACAGTGTGGATGCTTTCAGCAGCATTGACCGGACAAATAAGCGCTCTCGGCCTTAATGCCGTTAATGGAATGTCACGCTGGTCACAGATACTGTAGGCTTTGTGCAGACAAGTTGTAGTAGGTGTCATATGATGGCAATCATACACTGTAACTTGATTTGGAATACAACACATTTCACCTGACAATGGTGTTCAATCAGTTCATTCATTTTTTTTTTTTTTTGCTTTTTCTTTAATGTGCTTTATAAATGAAAGGTGAAAAACACGAGACCTTCAGGCAAATGTGCTAATACTTTATGATTTCAGTGAAAATTATTTATTCCATTTTTCTCTTATTCACTTCACACCTTAAAAAGCCAGGGCTCAGCATCATCACTACTCATGCTAGTGACTCATTGCCGGCATGATGACATTCACAGCTCTCATTGTTGTGCGCCAAGTTGTGCTCCTTTAAATGTTGTATGATGGTGAAATCACCAACATTAATATGAGATATGGATGTGATGAGACAAACATGTACTGTTTGTCTTTTTTTCTTCCCCCTTGATTCCACTATTTCACTTATCTGCGAGCTAAAACAGCCATAGAGCTCATAGAGATGCACAATGTACAGAAATAACACATCACCATGGTTACAAAAGCATAACGCCACAGCTTTACATACATAAGACTGACAGAAATACTGTATAGATTGAAAAAAGCATGCTAAAAATTATGCTCTTTTCATTTTGCCATCACAAGCTTTTCTTTTACTTTTCACCGATGCTGACCTTTTCTATTTCCTGAATTATTCAATGTTATATTTTCTGGTCGCTGCTCCTTCTGCTGTAGCCAACCTACATACACCCACTCAAGGGCATGTTGTGATGTGCAAGTGAAACAACATTATCTCTCCTTTTTTCCCCCCTTGCAGGTAGCTGAGCTTGATTCATTGAAAGAACGGAAACAATGGGTAAACACTGGGAAAAAAAGGACGGGAGAAAAACAGAAATGAGGCAGAAGGAGACAGACAGACCACTAACCTTTACAATATATGTCACTCCTGGACCAGAGATCTTCTCGCTTGAGTGTAGCCATCCTCTGGAGGGTTTGCTCACCAGTCCACCACCTCCACCTGGATTCCAGTCCTCTCCACCAGGCTGGAGATCTTCCAGCCTGCTCTTCTTGCTCATGCTGACGGCTGGTTCCAGCTGCGAGCAGGGGGTTGAATGGGAGGCCGAGCTGCACAGAGAGCCGCCCACACCAGAGGCTGCTGCTGTCGCCACACTAGGGCTCGAGCCACTGGAGCTGCCTGAACCCGATCCCCCACCCCCCTGCAGCTTAGACACAGCCAGGTCCTTGACAGCTGA
>JANJYP010059526.1:0-23909 GCA_024605115.1 Rastrelliger brachysoma
GTAGAGAATAAACCAGATAATTAAACATTTTTTGAATGAAAGAAACTTGTTGCTTTCACTTGTAAGAGTGAAGAAAAAAAATCAGTGTTTGAAGATGCATATTGAGATAAACAGAAACAAGAAAAACATGAAAAAAAGGGAGACTTTGACATTAACATGCTCACGCCCACGCTCGCTTTGCTTCTGAAAGCTCTTTTATAAATCCAAAGAATGACCGCCTTGTTCACAACTTATTTATTCCACTTCCATGTAATTTTGTGTGGGACAGACTGGTGACAATATTGAGAGAAAAGGCACCAGAATGATGAGAGGCACTACACTGTCTGGAGGATAGGTCATTATAGAAATATGTCCACTTGTTGTTTCTACATCAAACAAGTCTACAGTTTTACAGTTTCCCAGATGCTTGTCACTGCTTAATGCATTGTATGGGTTTCCCGCTTAGTCACAGACAGATTTTGACATGTTTATTCCCACCAACAGCTTGAGCGTAGTTTTCCTCTGACGTGTCATCTGTTGGCAGGTGTTCAGAAATGTGCTGTATGTGCTTGTGAATTTCAGAGCACAGATCACTCCACAGAAAAGGAGGAGCAGGGCAGCAGAGCAGAAACATGAAGGAGAAGAGTGGAGTATGTCTTGCGTTGAAGGTGCTGCTGGCGGGGATGTGTACGCTGTTGCTCCTGAGCTCAGCAGGTGTGGGGTTCCTCTTGGCCAAGCACAAGGAGCTGACAGAGGAAGTGGTCAGGTTGGACGCCCAGATTCGGGAGCTGTCACAGAGCTGGAGGCTGCAGGAGGGATTCCTTTACACAGACACTGAAGAGGCCGGACAACTGAAGACACTCCGCAGCAGAAGGAGCCAAGGTGGAGAAACAAAGCAAAGCCCTAACAAAGACGAGAAGGATATGCTGATGCTGATGACTTACTCCATGGTCCCTGTAAGACTCCATAAGGCTTAAATGTAGGCTTTTTCCATGAAAGTGTGAATATTACAAACTGTTTGCTATACTTCTGCGAAAATATAAAGAATGAGATTTATGAATGACAGATTGCTGTGTGAAGGAGAAAAGCAGGAATGAATAGTATTTATGCTGTCATCTTAAATTAATAGAGAGATTTCCCCTCTTTTCCCTTTTGGGATAAGAAGCATTTCAGTGCAATGCAAAGAATCTAAGAGTCTGTTGCAGTGATTAAAAAGCAATCTGCTTTTCTTTTTGAGTGGTTCCTGGATAAATACTCTGAGCAGCATAGCGTGAATATTTGACTGCTCCTCCCTTTAACTCACATACTCGTATCCTTTGGGAACTGGCCTTTTCCTCAGAGGACACTACCATATGTTTTGACTGTGAGGAAGCACGTTGCGTGATCCTAAAGCATTTGACCAGCTGACTTTTATTGCTAGCCTGACAAATGTGGATTTCCTGCAATAACTTTACTTTGCAATTATATATATTACTGATAATTGAAATATATGGTAACCAAGACTTTAGTAATGTATCATCTCCTCTCTTTTTAGAAGTGCTCTGTTGGCTACGATGATAGCTCAGATATTTATTTTCAAGTGATTAAAACACCAAGATTAGACATTTTTAGTTTGTCCAGGTGTACTCACAATCACTTCACCTACTGTTTCTCTCTTTTGTTCAGGTTAAAACCCTTTTAGATGTGTGTAACAACTCTGTGGGGATTTGTTTAACAGGTAAGCTTCATTAATATTATCTGCTCCAATGCTGTGTGTGGGGTCGGAAACTGGTGGTGTTGTACTCTATTTGCTATGTAAAATTCTTTCTCTTTTATTTATCTCCCAGGCCCAGTTGGACCTCCAGGTAAAAAAAAACATCTCAATTGACTACATTAATTACTTCACCACAGCTCAGTTTGTTATTATAGCCACAATGTTTTACATATCAGGTTTGCCTGGTAGAGATGGTTCACCGGGAGCACCTGGCAGACGAGGAAAGAGAGGTATATTTTTATCTTCAAAGTCTCATAACCCATATTATACCCTGTGTAAGAATGTGGCCGAGAAGAAACAGTGGGACCGATTTTAGTTTAATTTCAAACAGTCTGTCATTGTTCAGCAAAGGTTGCATAACATCAGCATCCCACCCACTGTTTACGAGACACTTGGTCTATAGCGACCATATCAACAATATGTGGTATTGTTGGAAAATGTAATTGAAGGGATTACACTTGAATCTTGCTCTATGTTGTTATGGTTTGAACTTTTTTGTGCTTTTTATATTTATCTCGATGACATCACAGGTCAACTCAGCTGTATTTAGCATTTAAAAATCATCTGTCGACTGGTTTACGAGCATAAAATTACCTTGTGATTATTCTATTTTTAGTATGGATTTCCATTTTTAGCTCAGTGGTTTAAACTAATATGACGCATGTCAATGTGTAGGACCTCCTGGTGAAAGAGGAGAACCAGGACCTAAAGGAGACCCGGGGCCTCCACAACTGAATGGCGAAACCAACAATGACATTTTCATTGAGGGTTAGTGACAACAGCGTACTTAAACCTGACATGGATAATTCAATTTGCACTTTGAGATTCATTCTGAAAAACTTACTTAAAAATGTGTAACATCGATTGCCACTAAATTTGGTATTGATACTCAAAGATGCAAGGATTTGGTTACCCCCTGACCTTTTGTCTTGTGCCACATAAAAAGTAATGGTCACCATTAAATCGGCTGCGAGTAATCATGTCCTCCAGAGGATAAGTCCTTTGTGGTGAGAGACCACTATCATCACTGGCACTTGTGTAATCTTAACCTTAAAAAAAGTTTAAGTTGAAGGTGTGACTTAAGAGTCGTAGGATTATACTGAAAATAGAGTTTTTATAAATGAAACAGCTTTTTGTTGTTTCATGACTAAAAAGCTCATGTTGTTGATCAGTAGTATGTTTAGTAGATCAGTTTTCTAGTTGTAGCTGTTGTATGTATGTATTTCAAGGTCCTCCTGGTCCAAGGGGTCCACCCGGTCCACCTGGTCCTGCTTGGTGCCCCAAAAAAACAGGAGCAAAGACCAGAGAACACACCCACCAAACCAATATACTGATGGGTAAGAACATTTCACCACCAGGATCGACACCAACCCACAGAAATAAAAAAAGAAACTGGTGTAGGACAGAAAAAAGAAAAAAATGTAATCTAAAATGTAATAAAATCAGATCTCCATGAAATGGTTATCTAGCACTCTTGATTTGGAAGGTGGTTCAAAAGTTAATAGGATAATTCTTCTCAGAGAGTTATTGTTGAGGTCAGCTAAAGATAATGTCTGTGAAGATTATCCAACAGTGTCTAAAAAAGTGTTACAACATCACAATAATATAATCTTCAAAACTCCTCCACTATAATCCACTTTTCTAATTTCTGTGTCATCCAAACAAAAACAATAAAGTGCTTTCATCTGTCATGTAATGGTAACTGTGGTAGCAATGTTTGTGACTATAAAATTATATTTGTCTGTCCATAAAAATCAAAATACAATCTCTTATTATTTTGATACATGTTAACTTTATGTTTTTACTTGCTTCACATTTTTAGATTTTTTTACTTTCCTGACGGGTGAACCCATCAATGAAACCAGAGTGGGAAACATCACTGGCCAATGGTTGAGTAACGACACCGGTATGAGATATTTTATAAAGTAATGACACAAGTTCAATGTGTTAATTATATGGTGTGTAAGTCAGGGGTTGCCGAACTTTTTGACATTAAGGACCCCTGAATTGATAAGAATTAGATCACAGATGCTAACTTTGAGAAGTACTGGTTTAAGTTATGACCTCAAGTTCCTCAATATTTAAGATGATATTTATAGATGTAACTTTGATGATACATATAACATAGCCTATAAACATATAAAACATATTAAAAAACAACAACATATAAAAACATTCAGTTGTGACACATTCACATGTACCTGTGTTCATCAGTTCCTCTATTTTCTACAGATCTGACTCTGAGTGACACCTTGAATGGTAATGGAAATATTAATGATACATCCATGAAAAGTGGTAAGATATGTCTTTTTGTTAAATATAAATATGAGCATAAACATAACTATGAGAAATTATTAATTGGCTTTATTCCTTTTACTTTAGACCCTTCAAATCCATCCCAGACTGACACTCTGATGAATAGGACCAAAAACTGGACAAAAACTGGTTAGACAAAAATAATTTATCTATATCTATATTTATATCTATTTATCCATTTCTTGATTCAATCTAGAGTGCATTATTAAAACCACAAATGTACTTTTTATTTATTTATCCAGACTACAGCCACAACATCTTGAATGATACCAACACAGACAATTTTACAGAAAAACCGATAAAATCATTAACAGGTAAGACATTTTGTATTTGAGTTATGAGTAAAAGTAAATGTTATATGTAAGCTTAATATTAATGTTTCTTTTCACTCTACAGCCCCTCCTTCTCAAGATTTGACTCAAGACAATGAAATCTTCAATGGCAGCACAAACATCACTGATACACTCATGAAAAAAGGTAAAAACCAGTCATATTGTGTGTACTCTCATTGATATCATTGATGACCAATTCATGCCTGATATCAAATTTAAAATGCATTAAATATGACACATTTATATTATGTAGTATTGATATTTATTATTAGAAATGAGTCTTTGTATATTTTCCCAAACCAAAAAGTCCAAAAGGTTTTCTCTTCTATTACTGAGGTCATCCTTGTGTCATATTAATTATAACGTTAATATAAAAATGCTTTGCTTTCTCATAACAGTCAAAAGAAGTACACATTTCTTATAGGCTTACAAGCTCAGCATTTGTATAAAATCCTAAAACAGATCTTTAAAAAAAAAAGATCATCAATAATGTGCAACTGAAGCTCAGGATTTATATAAACTGTATTTCTATGATATGAAACAACATGTTAAACCAGCTGTATTTTATTTTCAGAGTCAGTGCCATTTGATAAACACCACAACCGGAACATCTTGAATGATACAAACACAGAAAATTCTACAGAGGCAGCAGTAATATTATTGGGTAAGAAATATGATGTTGTGAATTATCTGTAAAGAGATTGAATACTACAGTAGTTAATGTTTAATTTCACTCTGCAGGCCCAATTTCTGATAACAAAATCAGTGATGTCATCAAGGGCAGCGAAACCACGATTGATACACTGATGAATAGCGGTACAAATCTGTCATACTGTGTCACTGATATCAGCTTTGACCCCTTTGTGTGTCATTACTATTAGTAATTATTTTGAGTGAGTAATACAACCTGCTTAATTCACTACAAATGTATATATTTTTCCAAATGTGTTAATTACTACAGAGTTGGTATCACCTCGTCCAGACTACAGCGACAACACTTTGACTGAAACCAACACAAACCATGTCACAGAGGCATCAGTTAAGATATTAACAGGTAGGAGACACGGACTCATTTAGAAAATGAATTTAACTTCATACTGTGCTAATTTACGTGAATCTCACCTTTGTTTATATAGTTTTACCAACACCGCATCCAGCTCATGATGCCAGAGATGTCTTAAATGTTACTGACACTGAAAAACCTCCAGGCACAAATTTGGAAACTAGTAAGTGACCATCTGAATGTCAGAAAGAACCTAATAGCCAGACATCTCTACTGAATCTTAAGCAATAACATCTCTTAGTGGTGCAGTGTGTAAGACTTAGTGACATCTAGTGGCGAGGTTGCAGATTGCAGCGAACCTAGTACACCCCTTACACCCCTAAGATATAATCTGTACTGTGATTATATGAAATAAGATGTTAAAACAACTCCATTTTATTTTCAGAGTGGGTATCATTTGATAAAGACTACAGTCACAACACCTTGAATGATACCAACACAGAATTACAGCGCTGTGAATTATCTGTAAAGCGATTAATCACAAATTTAAGATGTAATTAATGTTTCATTTCACTTCATTTCAGGCCCAGTTTCTGCAGACAATATCATTGATGCTTTCAATGGCATCAAAACCATAATCGATAAACTCATGACTAGTAAGTATCTGCCATTTTGTGCCACTGGTATCAGATTTGACACCCAAGTTTTTTCATCCATATGTCATATTTACTGTAACTTTAATGTAAAAATACATAGATTATTTTTTACTCATGGAAAGATTTTGTTATGCTCTGATCCA
Organism: Rastrelliger brachysoma; assembly: GCA_024605115.1. Lineage (NCBI taxonomy): Eukaryota > Metazoa > Chordata > Actinopteri > Scombriformes > Scombridae > Rastrelliger > Rastrelliger brachysoma. The sequence continues at coordinate 6,183 of JANJYP010059526.1, forward strand.
AAATTCTAAGACAAATCTGTATCATTTGATAAAGACTATAGCCACAGCACCTTGAATGATACCAACACAGAAAATGTTACAGAGGCAGGAGTACAATTATCAGGTAAGATAATTACAGTGTTGTGAATTATCTGTAAAGCAAGAGGACACAGGTTTAACACATAATGAATGTTTAATTTCACTCTACAGGCCCAATTTCTGAAGACAAAATCATTGATGCATTCAGTGGCATCAAAACCATTTTTGATACACTTAGGACAAATGGTAAGAATCTGTTATATTGTGTCAGTGATATCAGTTTTGACTCATTCATGTATAATAACTTTAAGTGTCAGACACCCAACTTTAAAATCTGATTAGCAGTTATTATGAGTGGCAGAACCAGAATGATTTCATCTAAATTAATCTCATAAACTTGTGTAATAGAAGCTATGAATGTGACTCTGTGGCCTCAACCTTCCTGATTAAGTATAAATTCATGTTTTTTTTTCCTATTCTGTGTTATTCTCTACAGTATTTGCATCACCTCATCCAGACCACAGCAACGACACTTTGACTGAAACTAACACAAATAATGTCACAGAGGCATCAGTTAACATATTAACAGGTAGGTGATACTGGGACTCATTTATGAAACATTTAGACGTGCATACTTGAGTTTAACTTATATTCTACTTATTTTCTAAAGTTTTCTCCTCTTGTACTGAGGCCATCGATGTGTCATATTAACCATAACTGCATAAATCTTTCATTACCAATGATCCAAGCTCAAGGCCGTCAGTGGTTGTCAGTTATCTGCAACTGTTTTACTATTTTATTTTCAGAGTCAGTATCATTTGATAAAGGCTATAGCCACAACACCTTGAATGATACCAACACAGGAAACGTTACAGAGGCAACAATAATACTATCAGGTAAGAATTACAGAATTGTGAATGATCTGTAAAGCGATTAATCACAAGTTGAAAACGTAATTAATGTTTCAATTCACTCTACAGGCTCAATTACTGCAGACAATATCATTGATGCTTTCAATGGCATCAAAACCATAATTGATACACTGATGAGTAGTGGTAAGTATCTGTATTGTGTCACTGGTATCAGATTTGACTCATTCATGTATTGTTACTTTAGGTGTTAGACACCAACGGTTTTTCTTCTTACTGAGACCATCCATGTGTCATATTAACTTTAACTGTAATGCAAAAATGCAGAGATTTTTCTTTACTAGCAAAAAGATTTTTTATACTGTGATCCAAGCTTAAAATTTGTGCAAAGTCCTGAAACTTCAGGATTGTGCAGGTTTTTACTGTCAGTTATTACAATAGACGACACACAAATAATCAGCTGCTGTAATGTTCAACTGAATGCAGGCTGCAGACAATGTAAACTGTACTTTGATTATATCAAATTTAAAACATTTTAAAACCAGCTCTATTTTATTTTCAGAGTTGATGTCATTTGATAAAAACTACGGCCATGACACCATGAATGATACCAACACAGAAAATGTAACAGAGGCAGCAATAACATTATCAGGTAAGAGATATAGTATTGTGAATGATCTGTAAAGCAACTGAACACAAGTTTAAGATATGATTAATTCATGTTTAATTTCACTCTACAGGCCCAGTTTCTCTAGACAAAATCAGTAATGCTTTCAATGGCATCAAAACCATATTTGATACACTCATGAAGAATGGTAAGAATGTGTCATATTGTGTCATTGCTATCACTTTTGACTCATTCGTATATCATATCAACTTTAGGTGTCAGACATCCAAGTTTTTTCTTCTTGTACTGAAGTCATCCATGTTACTTTGACTTTCAGATGCCTAAGTTTGAGATTATTAGTTAGTTAGTTTGTAATTATTATGAGTGGCAGAATTAGAATAATTTTATCTAAATTTATTTTCCTATTCTGTGTTATTGTCTACACAGTATTTGCATCACCTCGTCTGGACCACAGGAATGACACTCTAACTGAAACTAACACAAACAATGTCACAGAGGCATCAGTTAACATATTAACAGGTAGGTGATACTGGGACTCATTTATGACTCACTTATGTTTAACTTATATTATACGTAGGTTTTTCTCAGTCAGTTGTTGTCAATTGTTTGCAAATGAAGGTCAGGATTTTCAAGTTTTCACTTCATCAGTCATTGTAGTTGGTGTTCTCACTAATTTGTTTCTTTCTATGGTTGAAACACAATGAAATCAGCTGCTGTAATATGTTATGTAAATGTTTGCACAGCTCACTCAGGAACTCAAGAGAGCATTACATATTGTTATTTGTTGAAACAGTTGTAGACACTGTATAATCAATTACACCATCTGCAACAAGCATACAAATGTCCAAATACAAAAACACAAAACAAATATGCAATCATTTTGTATTTTTTGGAGGGAAAGTCAGTTTTATGAGACAATAGACTTAAGGCAAAACTATCTTTAGCTAACCGCAGAGGTCAGCAAACAGCCCGAAACAAGATCAAGAGTTTAACTAGCCTAGGAGAAGTGTCTCTTATATCACAGTGTCACAGTGACATTACTGTCACCTTGAATTAGGAACAAGCATTTAGTCTGACATTTGTAACATATATATATCAAACATGTTAAAACCAGCTGTATTTTATTTTCAGAGTCAGTATCATTTAATAAAGACTACAGCCACGACACCATGAATGATACCAACGCAGAAAATGTTACAGCAATACAAATGTCAGGTAAGAAATATGGCTTTGTGAATTATCTGTAAGGTGATTAATCACAAGTTTAAGATATGATAAATGTTTCATTTCACTTTACAGACAAAATCAGTGATGCTTTCAATACTATCAAAACCCTTTTTGATTCACTCATGAAAAATGGTAAGGACCTGTCTTATGTACAATATTTGTTGTCAGTATCAACTAATTCACACAGTTTCAACAATCAATCATCACCCTCAAAATGCTGATTTAAAGATTTTTTTTCTCGCATAATTCAGTGAAATACATCAACAGTGGCATTATTTTTCTGTTGCTTGGCTACAAACAAAATAAACATCCTCTGTAATGTGTTTGCTTGTTGACTATGTTATAAATGAATATTGAGGAATAGTTTGACCTTTAGGGAATCATGCTGAGAGTTAGATGAGATAAGTGTCTCCCTATTTCCAGTCTTTGTGCTCTGCTTCATATTTACTGTACAGACAGAGTTGTATTAACCCTTTTCTGTAACGCTTGGCTAATAAGTGAATAAATATAAGGTCCAAAATTTTTAACTAGACATAACCAAGGCAGCAGAGAAACTTAGTAGGCTTTTATCTGTGACACAAATCTATACTGAAGTCTAGGTGTAGCTTTTATGATGTTTATTGATTGAAAACACACAAAGAGACTGACAAATTACTGAACAATACCTGATGCAATGATGATGACAGTCAACAGAAAACAACAGAGCTCTACTAACTCCTGCCATAACCTAAGTAAACAGGTAAAGCAAGAGGAAACCAGATCTATGTGTCAATAAATGCAAGTGATGCAATACATGCAGCCTGAACTTATACACTGCTTCCCATAAAGTTGAATAAACTTTCTTTAACCTCTTTCCTGAAATGACTGTGGACCAAAAGCGGTTAGAAATCTGAGCTTAAAATTACAGTAGCATAAAAAATTAATTAAATAAGTTGAAAATTTTGAATAGTTTTTAAACTTAAGGCTTCAAGTTCCTCTTTATTTAAAGTGTGTTTCTTCTTGCACTTTTCTGCAGAGTTGCCAAAACCTCATCCAGCTGACGATGACAGAGACACTTTGAATTTTACTGACACTGAGAAACTTTCAGACAAAAATATAAAGTCTGGTAAGCAATCGTTCATGTAACACCTACTTTTTATTTGTCAAAGAGGCACCAATAAAATTAATTACTAGTAAGAAATATTGTGTTCAATTACATATAAAAGTCACTATGTTAGTTATGTTTTATGTGATTCTACAGATTCACTCTTTACAAATTTGACTCAGAAGAGCGATGCCTTTAATAGCAGTGGAAACGTTATTAATACACCTATGAAAAGCGGTAAGCAACTGTCATATCTATCATATTTGGTGTCAGCATAATCATCTTTAATAAACTGATTTTAAGATTTCTGTTAATGAAGAGTTCAATAGAATATATTACAAGTGGATTTATAATGATCTTGCATAAAAAAAAGGAATATAAATCTACTCTTATGTGCTGGTTACTGTCTGTTTAAATCAAGTTAATATTGATGGCCTCATTATAAAAATTAAAGGTTTTATAAAAGTGATGACTACTATAATATATTTTAAAATGTTAGAAATGAATGAATTATCTTTATCCTTATTACTTTAGACTCTCTCAATCCATTTGAGTTCAACAATGAGATGACTGCGACTACTATTGAGAACTGGACAAAAACTGGTGAGAGAGTTTTAAATGAACTTAAAATGATGTATCTATGTAGTCCTATCTATCTGTCTAGCTGCTGAATATTTAATTGAAATATGTACTCCATCTAGACTACTTTATTAAAACCATAAAGTGTTCGGAAGAAGTTACCAAAATGAAAAGCACTTTTGGAGCCTGGATGTCAGATGCATCCCAGCTGAATGAGGGTCGATACTGGCAGGCCGAACATTTTTCAGGTGACTTACACACCAAACACAAGTCCTACATTCATCACAGAGGTTTATGAGTTACTGTGGATTTCACATATGAATATTTTTTTTCCCTAGGCCGACTTTTGACGGAGCACATGAACATTTCAGAATTTGAAGATACTGCCATTAAAACTATAGATGTTAAGAGGTTCTTCCAAGGGTGTGGTCATGTAGTTTACAAGGGGTCCTTTTTCTTTCACAATGCAGGAACAAACAAACTTATAAAGTAAGTTACTGCAAGACTGTAAGACCTATAAAACTTCTGTACTCAGTTTCTTTGACTCACCTAATATTTTTATTTTACAGATTTGACCTGAACACCATGAGAACAAAAACTCTGACCATGGCATATAGCAGATACAATAGTCTGACTTATCTTTTCCGCAACTCCAAGACTTATTTCAAATTTGCTGTGGATGAAAATGGACTGTGGGTCATCTATGCATCAAACACAGGCGACAATACTATGGTGGCGAAGTTAAACCCTAAAGCATTCACTGTGGAAGCTATCATTAACACGGCCTACCCCACAAGTAAAGCTGGAAATGCTTTCATTGCATATGGGGTGCTCTATATCACCGATGGCATGGACAGAAGAGTGACATATGCCTTTGACTTAAAGACACAGAGTCCTCTTGATGCAAGTTTTGATCTGAGGCCGACTAATGGCATCTTGGCTATGCTGTCATATTATCCCAGCAGAGAGCTTTTATACATGTGGGACAACAGCAGTGTGAAAACCTGCAAAGTTGAATTTAAGCAGTCTAAAATATAATCAGCCCTAACCCTTGATAAATGAGTAATAAAAGATTGTTTTAAGTTTAACTTGGTTTACATAAATTTCATGACCATATTTCAACACAAGAGGAAGTTTCCAGTACAGGTTTGGTAATAAACGTGTGACTAACAGAGGTATGAGACAAGGAATGCTTTTTAATTAAAAAGAGTCTGTTTGTATTAAAGTTTTGTACAATGTTTGTTAGTCTGAATTTGCTACATTAAATGGTTGAATTAATTTATCATGTTTATGAAAATAATTATAATTTATATGATTCATATATATATAACCCATTTTAGTGATATTGATGACATTTGATACAAGGAAACATAAAGAATGAGCAGCGGGCTCAGATGAAGACGACATACCGAGAGCTCATGGATGTGAATGGATTACTGACTGAGCAAAGCAGGAGACTGAGTCAAAGCTGCAGAAGCCCCAAGTCTCACTATCTGCCAATAGTTGTTTGGTCATTTGTGGGAGAATTATGTAATAAGACAAGTATGAAATCAGCTATAGAAGGTTCTGCATCATTAGCTTGGCTTGAGGGCCTGTTGTAATGGAAACTTGAAGGTGACACAGCACATACATACACAGATGGCAGAATGTGGTGGCAGTCAGCAGGAGCTCTGTGATTATTATGGCTATTACAAAAGCAATTTACGTCTTTTCCACACATCAGAGAATAGGATTCATTAAAAGCAAAAGCCCAAGAATTAATGCAGAGGTCTGGTCTTTGGGGAAAGATAATGCCTCTAATTTGTTTGGAGGTCTTCAGCTGCACATTTAGCAGCAGACATGAAAATGAAAAGAGGTCTCTCTGCTACAACTAACACAGTCAAAATTTGATGAGATTATTTTACTGTTCATTATTGCAATGGATTAAACAGCAGGTAGGTTATCACTAAACAAAAGAAAAAAACTGTTGAGTTGGTTCAATATACTGAGGACAAAGATAACCTGCTCATCATTCTGGTCACACAGCCAGAGGGCTGTCACGTCCTACTTTTGAACTTGTTTATCTACAGTTGCTCCAGTTTTGCACACAAACAACAAGCTTCAAAGATCAGAAAAACACAGCATGCTGAAATTTAACCAGAGGTGTAAGATGTCTGTCATTCAAATGTGAGAGTTGAGTGGTGAATAGTTTAAAGAGAAAAGCATCCCTCTTAGAGATGAAACAGAGCACATACAGTATGTGAGGCTCTAAAGAAATGCACCCTCTTTATTTCTCTTCATTGCAATATTGAACTTTGAATGCCACCAGTAAACTGAAAGGCCATGTTGTAGATCATTTAGATTTATGCTGAGCACAGTGTGTCCTACAGGAGTGTAGTAAGATATATCATGCACTCCTGCTAGAAATGGTTTTTTTTCACTCTTATTTGAAGTTATCGGGAAAAAATTAACTGGCTGCTCACTCTTCACTGCTTATGCTTTTCTACTTAGTTTTAATACAGTTGCTTAACTGGGTTACACAGAGAATGAGATAATTAATATTAAAGTATTGTGTTATTATTGTGATTGTTAACTATAAAGAGGTTATGAAACCTCTCCGTCTCTCATTAGCTCAGTGAGTGATTTATGATTAGCCTTGTATTTTTGGCAGCAGTATTTACTTCACATTATAGTTCGCTGGGTAATTAGATAGCTTACTGGTGTCTCCTGTGATCCTGCTGAGTAATTTATTTTTCATCCCCACCACCCCCACAGCTTCCTTCACCCCATGTAAAAGTATGTTTTTCTTCATATTCCTAAAGTTGAATGTTTGTGTTTTGCCTTTTGGAATGACACGTGAGATTAGTTCAACACTAAAAGACTGTTTTCACATTCATCTGCTCAAAGTGGAAAGTTTCTCTGTGATCATTAAGATTCAGATTTTAAGGGCATGATCTGAAAGCCAAGTGGTGTTTAGTTTGGAAGTACATATTGGTCCAGTATGCAACCAAAGAGTGAAGTGGAAACGTTGGGTGGAAAATATGTCAGACACAATTTAATATTTTTTTTATATGTCCCAAAACATGGCAAGAAGGGGATTGGCTGAAACCTGCACACCTCCAGGACACTGATGCGAACAGGTAACATGCCTGCCCCCATTTTGTAGCCTACATATTATGTCATTGTCTTCAGTGACATAACATATACATTGCATACTTTAATTTCAAAGTAAATGAAACTGTAATACAGAGTGTAATACACTTACTGAGAAAAAAGTGTAATTATAGTTATAAATGATTATTAGAAAGGAGGTTACACAATGGGGAAATTTGCATGCCAGACGGTTTTCATAAAAAGCCTTTATTTTATTTCATAAGATGCCTTTATTGACACTGTATTTAAATACAATGCAACTGCTAGTACCCATCACAGTGGTGATTTAACATACTGTACATCCATACATACTACAATCATGACCCATCATACAACAAAACAAAAACAAAGACAGGTAAAAAAAAAAAAAACCCCAAAAACTACATGAACGAATGAATACATTTTCAAATCTTGCTTTATGAGAAATGATCTACCTCATATGATTTTGGTGCTTAATGCACTTATGCACCAAAGATACCAAATGCACACGTTTTCAACTAGTTTTCAAGTTGAAAACATTTGTTAGAAATAAGAAAATAAAAAAATAATAATAATCAAATAGGGTAACTAGTCGTCTGTATCATTACATTTCTAAAGTAACCTTCCCTCCTGCACTTTTTTAAGTTCAAAATTTCCGAGGAGTACCCAAACGCACCACAGTATGTACGTTACGCGGAGCACCTGAATGCATCACAGACTTATCGCTACTAACTCCTCCTTTGAGCTGCTAGATCTCCAAATATCTGGATGGTTCTGACTCACATAGGTACAAACGAAGCCTCCATATTGCTGACAGTGTTTACATGATTGAATCACGTCTCGTTTAGCTTAGCTTACCCGCAGAAGGGGGAAGGCCAGAGCTAGCTAGCCGGTGTAGCCGACCTACTTCATAACAGCAGGCGTTACATCACTTTGGGTCGTGTGTCCCACCTGGGAAATATCGGCCTGAAGGAGTCAGTGCTGCCAAAAATTCACATGATAGACACTGTGATGTTAGTATGACACACTGACCTGTCAAACCTTAACAGAAGACAGAAAGAAAAAGAGAGCTACGTTGACTTAATTTGTCAAGACGCGACTGGTTTTCATCGTTACCCCCTCCACCGTGAGTAAAAACAGCTAATAGGTACATTTTGTTCTAACGTTAGGTTTATTAATTACATTCAACATAGACATCATTCTGCTATGAATTCATATCATAATAATCACTTCTTCCGTATTATTCCTGTTGTCCTGTCCAGCCAGGGTTTTAATGTTAATGTGTTTTCCAACTAGGCTCCAGACTCGGGCCTAGCTTACGTAGCTAACACTTTTACCTTCACCTAGCTGTACCGTTAGCCACATTGTTTATTTAGCATTATTATAGTAGCATCACATAGCTGGATGTGTTTAGCATAGAAATACTATGTACCATGTGGTGTTAACGCTGTTTATTTTTATGTTCGTAATAACAATAAAAGTTGTAAACATCACTCATGTCTTCATTACTTAATGACCTACTCTGCTAATGCTAACCATGACGCTGAAGTTATGAAATGTTTAAACCGGCCTCTCCTCTTTCTCTCCCCGTCTCTCTCATGCTTTGTTTGTTTTTAGGAGTTTTGAGCCCTAAAAAAAAGAAGAGTTATGTCCTGTCCATGCACTTCAGCTGCCAGGCTATTCCTAAATACTGCCCACAGAGGTAAGAAAGAAATTAATATAGTGGGGCAACCTGCCAGCTGGCTACAAGCCTGCATGACATTGTGCTATTTGCTGCAGCCTTTAAAGTAGGTCTCCAGCTAACCCAGATTGCTGCCTGTCTGTTGTGACATGTCATGTAATGTCAACAGCAGGTGGATAAGCCAACAGTGTTATAAGCTACAGTTTTTACATCTTTACGTAACTTACATCTTAAGAGCTGCACACCTGTTACATAGTTTGTAGTAGTTGTTGTTTTTAAAATAAGTGATACACACTTATACACTTGAAAACATAAAGTTTAGCTAAAGTTGTTGCATCTGTCAACCTTCAGGAGAGCTGCACAAAGTTCCAAAGAAGATAAATAAAAATAAAAACTGTGGCTTCAATACAGTAAAAATCCTAATAATAACATCATAAATATTAATAACGGTAACAATAATAGTAATAGCAATTATAGAATAGAACAGAATAAAACTTTACTGTCTGAAAAATTGTTTTTGGCTCACTAATATCAGATATAGTAGACAGAAATTATACAAATGCTATAGAATCCATAAAATTGCATAAAATCATTGTTATATATATATATATATATATATATAAATAAAATATGTAAGGTATAAAAATGCCAGTGCCTAGCAGTTCCTGTGTGCATATTGATCACCTGGGAGTGTTTAAAATATTAATTGCATTTGGAATAAAATAATTCTTTATTAATATTTTGGTTGGAGCTTTAACGGACAAAGCAAAAGAGCAGTAAGAAGACTGACAGAAATGAGTTTTGAGAAGAGATTTAAAAAAAAAAAGTTACTGGTTATGCGTGTCTTATTTCCTCTGGCAGGTCGTTCTAAGGCCAAGGAGCCGCGACGGTGAAAGCGCAGTCCTTTCCAAATTTCAACCTTGATAATAACCTAATTATAATGCATTTTATTTGGGAGATCACCATTCACAGAATATAAAAAGACTATAAAAACATGCAAACAAAGGCAATAAAAACATACAATAGCAAGAAAAACTAAATTAAAACATAAAATACCACAACATAGAAAAGCAAAAAGACAGATATACAACAAGCTTTAAAAACAACAACAGTGAATCTGAGCTTGTTTCTATTGATAACATGTGCAAGTTCATCTGTTAATACCATACTTATTAGTAGCAAGTTAATTAGTGGGTTATTTTCTTGATTTAATAATTTCTTCTATGAAATGCCAAAAAATTATGAAAAGACCCTAAGGTGTTTTTTCACTCCTAAATATATTCACTTTATTATTATTATTATTATTATTTAGTTTATATTTTTAAGATTAGATAACACAAGATATATCTTTATTCATTCTCCTTGGGAGAAGTTCAAATTGACACAGCTGTACAGTGGAAAAAGTAGCAGTGTTCGGGTGGAAGTGATAAGAAAAAATATACTAAAATGCTATATACAGTAAGTATATAGCATTTTAAGCATACAGTATCTGTGGAATAAATAAATGTGCAATATGCAGAAGTTTCTAAGATTATATACATGTGTGCAATGTTCCTGTGATTTGGGTAGTAAGGACNTAATATGCAGAAGTTTCTGAGATTGTATACATGTGTGCAATGTTCCTGTGATTTGGGTAGTAAGGACAGCGTCAATCTGTATTTAGTGGGAGTGGGACGTGCATGCAAAACATCTGGTCAGTCTCGCAGGGGATTAAGACACTGCTATTTTTCAAAATATGCATCTTCCGGTAATAAATTCACACAGTTTATACAGAAGCCTGTTTTTGGGGAAAACAAAAACAAAGCTCAAATGACTTAATCACAGCAAAAACTATTAGATTCCTATTATTGTTAATTCAGATTAATCTTCTCCCCAACTTTCTCCAAGTTACTGATTTTTAATAATTTGTATGTTTCTGATGTAAATAGCCAACTCAGTCTTTGTACACCATGTACATAAAATATAGCATAAATATAAATAAATATTAATACAGAAAATGCGTATGCAGTATTAAAAACACAAAAAAGGAACAGTTTCTATAGGCCAGAAGTGACACTTAGTGTGACCTTGTGTACCCTAGAGAAGTAGCAAGAACCTCGCTCTGTTAAACCTAAATTAAATGGAACATTAGCTAATAATAAAAACTTGTGTACATATTTCCTGTATTTTCAGTTTGTATGATGCACAGTATTGTATATATTTTATCATGTACATATAATTAAACAAAGCACGCAGTCAGTAGTCGCAGTGGAAAGGCTGGAATCAGATGTTTGCTTTGAAAAATGAACTTGAACTTTAATTTTTCTCTGTTTTTATTTTTCTGTACTTTTTCTTTTTGTTATAATGATGTTTTATTTATTTAAATTTATTTATTAAATTGTATGTTTTATGCTTCCAATTCTTACTGTAAAATTCATTTTTGTAGTGCCCCAGTGTATGAAATACACTATAAAGATAAAGCTGCCTTTCCTTGAAACATCTGGTCATAAGTTAAAATGTTCACAGGAATCAAAAGAGATGCTGTTATCATTACAGGATTATCCTGCTCCCGGATTCAGCTGTTTTCTCTGAGTCGCCAGGGGTCTCGCGAAACCCATTTGCCTCCCCGGGTCCGGGTGAGGTCGTTTTCAGAGACTGCAGTTTGCTATGCCTCTAAAGACGGGACAACAAAGGACGGCGGAAGTGATGGTGGAAAGGTAATCTTCTGGGAGGATAAATCCCATTTGTAGTTCTCTTCCACTGTAATACCCCACACTATTGTGTCCATTGAAGAGGTGTTAATAATATAATTTGATATGTGCTGACGCAGTCATGTTTACACAGAAAAGCATCAGTGAGGGGAAGAGACTCTCCGGATCTGGCGGATCAGGCAAGGGAGGAAGCCAACTCCGATGCCCTAAATGTGGAGACCCCTGCACACATGTAGAGACGTTTGTATGTAAGTAGACTTGAATATACTGGGCAAACATTCACCAGGACAACTGAGCTGCATGTTGGGTAAACAGTGATGTAGAAATTTTAAAATCAAAAAGTACATGATTATTGCTTTGAGGTAATTGATGAAAGATGCTTCTCAGTTTTGATTTGTTGAATTGCCACAGAAACAATTTATGGAGCTGATGCAGGTAGAACTCATAAGTACGGCAGCTCCGACTGAACTAAAAGCATAAAAAATGGAGACACAAGAGAGGTTCTGTCTGCAGAATATAAAAACACATTGTGAGACAGTTAATAACTGGCAGAAGAAATGTGGTTGTATCATTGCTGGATGCTATGCAACAGTGATCAGGAGGAGAAAATAATGGAAGTGGTTTGTGCTTTGGCTGAATACCAAAGGAAAGTATGGCCTACTGATCCACAAGATGAACAAATGTTTAGTCCAGTCTGTTACTGTGTAAAAATGTTACCTTTCCATTAAAGCTTTAAATAATCTGTGAAATGTTTCGGGGGTAAAAATGTGGTAGTAGTATGAGTAATACTGCAGCACAAACAACCACAATCTAATCTTCATAAATAATTTCATTTTCAAAAAATGGCAGAATAAAGATGTTGCAGTTATCAGCTGTGTGCTTCAAAGTGAGCGGTGTTCAAAATGTTACATGGTTACAGACACTTTGTCTCAAACAATCACATTAACGACATCTGCACTTGTATTTTTCCCATCAAAGTTGTTAAAGATAGTGTCAATGATTGGACAAGTATGTTACTGCTTATCTACTCACAATTAGTAATTTCAATTAAAAAAAAAAAAACAACACAATTTCAATAAAAAAACACATTGTAACAATGTGCTGAGAGATTACCATAACCGGGCGCCTTGGTGACCTAACGGTTAAGGTGCATACCATATGTTCATGGCTTGATTCCCAGCTGGGGGATCCCTGCTGCATGCCACAGCCCTCTATCTTCTCATGTTCCCTGTCTCACTACGCTAACTCTAAATTAAAGGCAAAATGCCAAAAAAAAAAATATTTGAAGCAATAAATTACTACAACAGAAACTTGTATTGGTTGATTTTGGGCAGATTATGTTTGATTTTTAGATTCATGAGCAATTCTTTGTACATTCTGCATCATTTCTGGGGTTTTATTTTATCAATGTAATAATCTGCAGTCTTGGTCAGATCTTGAAATGTTAAATGTGTGAAGATGCTAAAACCGGTTTGTGAAATGTTTCAATTTATAGCGTACTGCGTTGTGTTCTTTTTGTAGCATCAACGCGATTCGTGAAATGTGAGAAATGCCATCATTTCTTTGTGGTTTTATCTGAAACGGATTCTAAGAAGGGTCTTAACAAAGAGCCCGAGTCCGCTGCAGAGGCTGTGAAATTGGCATTTGCGCAGAAACCTCCCCCTCCCCCCAAGAAGGTGAGAAATTACAGTATGGCACACATTACACATCCTATCAACAGTGTTTGTTTTATACTTTTATAATGTGTGTATATATTTTATTTATTTATTTCAGATATATGCTTACCTCGACAAGTACGTTGTTGGCCAGTCCTATGCAAAAAAGGTGTTAGCGGTTGCAGTGTACAATCACTACAAGCGCATCTACAACAACATCCCTGCTGGGAGTCGACAGCAGGTGGAGGTGGAAAAACAGCCCTCCCTGACACCTCGTGGTCAGTATTGCTGCAGAATCGCCGGCTATAAATATTCAGCTTTGCATTAGATAACTTACGGTCATGTGTCTTGTATGTTTTAGATATATTTTGCAGACTAAGAGGTTGCAGAGTGAAGAGCCATGTAGTCTTTAAAAAAACTCCTCATAAATAACTGATAGCAGAGGCTGCAGCTGTGGTCCGATACTTGTTTTGAATCCTAATCTGTATGATTTGGCATTTGTTCAATAATTGACTCACACATTTTTTTTTTTTTTGCATAAGCTTCCTTTCAGAGCTGTATTGTTAATGTGATAATAGTAATGATAATATTGATTTGAGTACTTTCATCCTCTTCCTGTAGAGCTAGAGATGAGAAGACGAGAGGATGAATACAGATTCACAAGTAAGTGATCAGTCCTATATCCTGTTATCTCTAGCTGCGGGAAAAAGTTATCTCTTAATCAGCATTTTTTTCTTTTGTTTTTATTTTTTTTTACCAGTTGCACAAATGCCAAAATGTACAGACCTTTGTGGCTCTTCAGTTGGAACTTTCTTAAGCCCTTTTTTATGTCTAACAATGGAGTCCTGATTCTCAACCTAAATAATTAATTTATCAAATAACAATTCCTGAAAACTTCCCAGGAATTTGACACCAGGTGATGCAGTGTATGTTTTTTTTTCTTGAGGTGATACAGCTCTGGAGGAATGTCTCATTATCATGTGTTTATTTTGTCATTTACCCTGCCTGCAGATAAGCTACATGCTGTAAACTGTAGTAATAAAAATTACATGTGTTAATTTTTTACTGGCCAAACAATCAGATAAAGTAGCCCAGTGACCTACATTTACATTTGTACTTTAGTTATTTTAAGTTCAGCCATCTCCACTTAGTAACTCCACCCTGGCACAGACCCGAGCACACGTATTTTTAGTCTGTACATGTAAACTGTTACCATCAATGAATGCCCTTTTAAAATAGTCACCATCACACCATGCCTCGTAGTTCAATGGGAAGGCTTCAGCCAATCCTCTGTGGTGATTTGTGGTATAAACATCCAGATAAGTTCTTATTTTTCATTGACAGAAAGAGTCCGTCACAAAGCTAACCCTGAGCTTCATTTGTTGTTGCAGAGCTGCTGCAGATTGCAGGGATCAGCCCTCATGGAAATGCACTGGGTGCATCCATGCAGCAGCAGACAAGCCAGCAGGCGCCTCAGGAGAGGAGGGGCGGGGAGGTCCTGGACTCCACACACACTGACATTAAACTGGAGAAGAGCAACATCATACTTCTAGGTCCAACTGGCTCAGGTACATGTTTTGGCAGCGTTAATCTAAATTTAATATTGCACAGAGAGCCTCATTAAAGTTAAATTGCCAAACAGGCATGATTTATTTGTAAATAAGTGTCTGTTTTGCCAAAAGAAATTTGATCATGGTTCCTCTTAATTTTTCACAGGAAAAACATTGTTGGCGCAGACGCTGGCACGATGTCTGGATGTCCCATTCGCAATTTGTGATTGCACCACACTTACTCAAGCTGGATATGTGGGAGAAGACATTGAGTCAGTCATTGCCAAACTGCTGCAAGATGCCAACTACTCAGTGGAGAAAGCGCAGCAAGGTGGGCAGATGGACTAAATTTAAAAGCAGTGCAGTTGCCCATGATAAAGTCATACCATATGTTGTTCTTTAACCGTTTCTCTTAACAAGCAGAAGAAGCAAACAGCGTAATTCACAAAGCATGCACTCTGTTCTCTCCTTCACTGAAACAGATTTGTTAACATTCAATCACAGTAGGGCAAATAACATCTGAGAGGCCTTTAGAGAATGCAACACTAATTAATTTTTCAGTTGTTTGTTTTTTTTGTTTTTTTTTTTTACATTTTATATGAAATTCTGAAATCAGTAAGCACACACTCATAATGATTGATCTGATTTGAACAATCAAGATGGACCTAATGTTGGTTTTGTACGAAGTATTATAAAGATAAAGCTGAAAGATGTTGTAAAAGAGCGAGCTGTAAATGCAACGTGTCAATCTAATCTATTAGAGGCACAAAGAAGTCAGTTTGAACATTAAGGTCTCCATCCTGTGTTTGGAAGCAGCTAACTGTAAATGTTTATGATCTAAATACTGAGGAGATAATAAATATGATTAGACTATTGTAGACAGCTGTGTTAGCAGCTCTCTGTGACTGCACTTAACCACAGTGGTACTTTGAGCTAAATATTAATGTCACTATTCTGCTGGCTCGCAGTAACAGTTTACAGGCCTTAACAACAGCGTGCTAATACTTACTAAGTAGATCTACACAAAGGACAGCTATGGTGTCATTAGTTTGACATGCATTTGGTCATACAGTATTTTAATGGAAAGTTTTTGTGATTGTGCTAGACGAAAAGTACAGGAAACATCAAACAGCATTAGGAAACCTCTAGAAGCTATGAATGTCCATCTTTAAAATCTATCCAGTGTGAACCAAAGTGGTCAAGATTGCTTCTGCCATCCATAGAGTAACACTGTTAAAAATCAGTGCTGATTTATTGCAATCATCATAAAAAGTTTTCCATAAAAATCTTCTTTTTAAAAGTGCAGAAAAACCACAAAGACTTAAATCTGTATTATAGTGTTAAATAATATAGATGGATAATACTCGTCTACGTCTTGTTTGAATTTGCACATTAGTCACATTTACACTCATTCTTTACATAAAAACGTATTTGTGATTTGATCTTATGTGACATGCCATTTTGGGCTCAAACGGGGATTAACCATCAGTGTAATTTATGGCAAACTCAAGAACATGTTTATCAGGTAATGTTGAGACATCAATGTCTGACTGGAGTGGTGCTTTGCTTATGTTTCATGTGCAGGTATTGTGTTTCTGGATGAGGTGGATAAGATTGGCAGTGTGCCCGGCATCCATCAGCTGAGAGATGTGGGAGGAGAGGGAGTCCAGCAGGTCAGTATTCAACCCCTGTCACAATAAATAAAACATCTTATGCAATCATAAACTGGGTGCAATTCAAACCACAAAATGCGTCATAACACTGCTATACTTGGTTGGAAAACATGTCAGCAGATTTTACTTAACCTGTTTCCTGTTTTTTTTTCTTGTTTTTTCCTCTTTGTCCTAAATTGTTTCACCTAAAATTGCATTATTGACATCTTTCATTCTCTGTCAGGGTTTGCTTAAACTCTTGGAGGGCACAATTGTCAACGTTCCTGAGAAAAACTCCAGGAAACTGAGAGGAGAGACGGTGCAGGTCGACACAACAAACATCCTGTTTGTTGCATCTGGTGCCTTCAACGGACTCGACAGAATCATTAGCAGAAGAAAGAACGAAAAGGTCATTTTTAAACACAGCTCACACATAATGACTTCTGAGCAGTGACTCAAGCCAAGATTCCTGTTTATCATCGCTACCTCTAACTTGATTATCATGTTTCATTCCTCTTCAGTATTTGGGCTTTGGAACTCCCTCCAACCTGGGCAAAGGGCGGCGTGCAGCAGCTGCAGCGGATTTGGCCAATAGCAGCGGTGAGACGGACACGGTGGCAGAGATCGAGGAGAAGGACAGGCTGTTGAAGCACGTCGAAGCCAGGGACCTGATTGAGTTTGGAATGATCCCAGAGTTTGTAGGCCGACTTCCTGTGGTCGTGCCTCTGCACAGCCTGGATGAAGAAACACTAGTCCGAATCTTGACTGAACCACGCAACGCTGTAGTGCCCCAGTACCAGGCTCTGTTCAGCATGGACAAAGTAAGAAGCTCTGACACAGTGCGAGTGTATAACAGTGTTGGAATAAATCAAAAGGTTGTTAATCAGATCTGTAGGTGCTTGACGTGTTTGCTAGAATTTAATATACAGATCAATTTAAATGTGAATGACTGGAAGCCTAAAACTGAAATGAACTTGAAATGT
>JANJYP010059531.1:0-21438 GCA_024605115.1 Rastrelliger brachysoma
GAGGAGATATTAACACAAGATGTTTTCACAGAGAGTTTCGTTGAGGTGTCGGAAGAAGAACTTCATGACGAAGATGCAGATGAGAGCAGCAACAATGCGATCAAGCAAGAAGAAAAAACAGAGGAAAGTTTGATTGAATCTCCCGGTGGTGTAACTGCTGCTTTGAATTTAGAAGAAGAAGGGGAAGAAGAGGAATACAAAGAGCAAAATGAAGAGAATGAGCCAAAGAAGGAAGCAGAGGCAGGAACCGTCTCACCCCCAGTAATCAATGAGTTTGAACACATTGATCTGGTGAGTATTTTTGTCAGTATTGTTAAGATTGTTAACTATTTGAAGAGTTCATAAGAGGAAACTTGCATTTCTGAACTTCAGTAATGTGTATATTTCATCCAGAAGAAAACAAATAAGGGATACTGAAGTGAAGGGGATTTAGTTTCTGGTGTACTCTTTAAAAAAAAAAAAAAAAAAAACTTTTAACAGTAGCATCTCTTTTTACAGTAACAATACCCCCAGTAAGCACAAAGAACATAGTATGAAGTAGTTCCACAGAATAAAGAAAATTGTGTGGTAAACAGGACCTTTTTAAAAAATGAAATGGTGATGCTACCTATGTATTGTGAACAGTAAAAACAGTTTTGAAGGCGTGTCTTACACCTCTCGCATGTTTATCGTAATGTTAGAGCTAAAGTAAACCCTGCAGATACAGATTGCCTCACATTAAAAAGAAAACAAGACTCCACTGTGCAGATGTTTGAATTATATGTTTGAGTTGCTCAGCTGTGCTTTAGGTGGAGCTGTTCAGCAGTGTGTGTGTGTGTGTGTGTGTGTGTTAATGTGGTGGTTATGTGTGTGCTGCAGGCTGAGCTAGAGGCTCTGGAGAGCTCTCTGCAGGTGGAACAAAGTAACCTGAAGGAGCAGAAACAGCAGCAGGAGAGAATGGCAAACACAGTCACGGGACAGATGTACCTGGAGAGCCAGGTGAACATTTTGAAATCACATCAATACATATGAACCCCCTCAACACCTGTCCTTACAAAAATAGTTGCTATATGAGCCTCTGTCAAATAAAGGATAAAATGTCAATGAATGTGAAAATACTCAAGCATACACTGAGACTGAGATGTGATGACCAGCAGCAGGTGTGTGACAGGCTCTTGGATATATATTTCTTTGTAGTGCTTCTGCCAAACATTCCCAGTGTTATGACATGCAGCCGTTGTTATCGCGCCAGCTGATCCACACTATTTAATGTCACAAGCTGTCAACATTTTCTTCTTCATAAAATCTCCAACGTGCCTGATGGTTTTCACCCACCAGGGCTGTTTTGATAATGAGCTGTTAAGAGCAATGGTATTTCTCCTATGACTAAAGACACATTCACGTAATGCCTCAGTGTCTGTTGTGAAATGTGACGATTATTTCAAATAATTATAACAAACTTATTGAAAGTCCTGACAAACTAGAACACAGCGAGAATAAAGCATATTGGCGAGTTGTTTATGATCATTCTGTGATTCCAGGAGCTGCTGCGGCTGTTTGGCGTGCCGTTCATGGTGGCTCCAATGGAGGCCGAGGCTCAGTGTGCGGCACTTGACCGAGCAGACCAGACTAATGGGACCATCACAGACGATTCGGATGTTTGGCTCTTTGGGGGGCGACACGTCTACAAGAATTTCTTCAGCCAGAACAAATACGTCACACATTTCCAGTTGAGCGACCTGCAGAACCAACTTGGTCAGTAACTACCATCAACTCTGTGTGTGTGTGTGTGTGTGTGTGTGTGTGTGTGTGTGTGTGTGTGTGTGTGTGTGTGTGTGTGTGTGTTTGCCTGTATGTGACAATCATGAGGCTGCTTCATCAGACTTTTCTGTCTCAAACTACTTTGGCTTCACTGTTTTTTGACTTGCATAAATAGGAATAAATAGAAGGTGTTGACATTGTACTAGGATGATGTATCACAGCATCAATCTAATAATTATGTTTTGCATTCTAAGGACAGGTGTTTGACTGACGAGTTGTCAACAAACTGACCAGACATAGATACACTAGGCTTTACCTTTTTTCCTTCTCTCTTCTTCTTTTTCTGCTTTCCGTTTTCCGTTTTCCGTTTTCCCTTTCCGTTCAGGTTTGGACAGGAGCAAACTGATAAACCTGGCTTACCTGCTTGGAAGTGACTACACAGAGGGCGTTCCAGGGGTTGGATACGTCACTGGCATGGAGATATTGAACGAGTTCCCTGGGTTGGGATTGGATCCATTAACAGAATTCAGGTGTGTGTGTTTATTGTGACTATTTCAAGCCTAGTGATTTTTTTTTTTTAAAGTCTGGAAATCTTTCATCACAGTTTCAGTCTCTCTCAACTGTGACTTCCAAAAAATAATATTTAGCTTGCCTTCCCTTTAGTAAATGGTGGTTGGAAGCTCAAGACAAAAAGCGCTTGGTAGCTGACCCTCGGGACACAAAAGTTAAGAAGAAACTGAGGGATCTAAAACTGCAGATTGGGTTCCCCAACCCTGCTGTGGCTCAGGCTTACCTACAACCTGCAGTCGATGAGTCGGAGGGCTCCTTCAGCTGGGGACGTCCACAGCTTGATATGCTGAAAGAATATCCTTTCTCTCACTGTCTGTATGTATGTGCTTATGTTCATGAATGTGTAACTCTTCATTTTCCTTAACCACCCTTTCACATATTGTCAGAGTCGTTTTGGCTGGAGCAGTCATAAAACTGAGGAGACTCTTCAGCCTGTGATGAAGCAACTCAACACCCAGCAGGTAACTGAGAGAGAGTCCCCTTCATCAAGTAGAATTCAAAACCAGGGAGAATGTTGGCAGCTCAACTGAAAAACTAGAAATGATTTCATGTAAAAAATGTACACAGTACTGATCAAAAGTTTGGACAAAGGTCTACATATTTGTAATACAAAGGAAAATAGACAGTAAAATAGGTTTAAAAAGTGGCATGATGGTGATTTTTACTGTATTTATAATAACCAGTTGGCTGTCCACCAACCTGAGTCACTAACATGTTAACATTGTTTCAGTTGAGACTGAAAACAGCAGTTACAGTCATGAGCTCAAAGCAACAGAGTTAAAACATGGCATTGGTTAAAAATAATAAATTAACAGTTCTGAGATAGTTAACAATATTTAAATAGTTAACAGTAAAAACTGTTCATGGATAAAAGTAGATACTTAGATTATATACAGTTGTAAAGTAGATGAGCAGTTGAAATTGTTACTTTGTGTTAGCTGACAATGCTAAATGAAGAGGTGAAGTCTATAGGTAAAAACATAGAAACAGTTAAAATTGTCAGCGAAAGAATGAATAAATAATTGGAATAGTTTGCTAAAAGTAATTAATAACCAATTAAATGGTTATCTTAAGTAAAGGCTGAGCTGTTTAAATATTGGTGTTTGTTTGAAAATTGCAGTACTACAGATAAAATGTTGACATTGACAGCTCAATTTTATGAAAAATATGACAAAATGCATAAATATATCATATTTATTGTTAAAAACAAACCATCCAATTAATGGCCTATTCTTGAAATCATATTTGCAAGATGCCTGGTGTTGCCCATGAAAGGATTCAGACAAAAACTTTGGTAACTACTGCTAGTGCAGACAGCTGGATTTTTAAGTCCAGTGTCCATTTGTGCACTTAGTGTCCCTATATGTGCTATTCTTCTACGTCAGTCTTATACTTTGTCATGGTTTTCTTTTAGACTCAGCTGCGGATTGACTCATTCTTCCGCATGGAGCAACAGGA
Source organism: Rastrelliger brachysoma (assembly GCA_024605115.1). Lineage (NCBI taxonomy): Eukaryota > Metazoa > Chordata > Actinopteri > Scombriformes > Scombridae > Rastrelliger > Rastrelliger brachysoma. Next base: position 3,769 of record JANJYP010059531.1, read on the forward strand.
AAAGCAGGCGATCCGAAGCCAACGTCTCCGCCGTGCAGTCACCTGCTTGAAAAGAAAGGAGAGAGAAGGAGAGGGGAACACTGAGGAGGAGGAAGAGGAAATGGTTTCACCACCCAAATCTAAGAAAGGAGAGTCAGCTGACCAAAGTCAGAAGAAAGGAGGAAAAGGAGGCAAGAGGGAAGAAGAGAGGCCAGTGGCAGGAGGAGGGTTTCTAGGGTCGGAGGTAATGGCTGAAACTCTTGTTACACCTTTGAAGGATGTGAGCCCCTCCAGCCAGGAGGCCCTCTCAGTAAAGGCTGTCCCACAGAGGGTGAGGCATTGCAGCAGCAGCAGTAGCAGCTCTGGTGAGGACAGTGACGGTACTGGTGAAGTTGCCATGGTTACAGCCCGATCTGTTTTTGAGGGCAGCCGACGAGGACGTGGTGCTAAAAGTACAAGAGGGAGAGGAAGAGGAAAGGGAAAGAAGCTATGAGAGGAAAATTAATTTCACACTTGACATGAACATAAGTTGTACCAGCGATTGCAAAATTAAGAGATATAAGAGACAAAAAACAGCCAGGTGCCCAAATGAACACTGAAATAGGTTGCAGTATAAGATATTTTTATATTTATTTGGTAAATATTAATGTGTAAATGAATCATAAACTCATTAGCAGTGATGAACTCGCTTTTTATATTGATGCGATGAAAAATGTGTATGTACGTTGTAGGTATGTATGTGAAAAAAAATTATGTTTTGCATTAAATCTTTGAAGCAGTTCTTTGAAGTTTTTTCTTCTTCTGGAGGAAATATTGTGTTCGGTATTTCTTCATCCCGCAGTTAAATGTTTGAGTTTCCCCATGCTCATTAAAAACTGATTTTTAGGGTGCAGGTGGGTCTGTGAGCAGAATTTGTGACATTGCAACGAGTTTAGAAGTGAATCCTGGTCTATATTCAACCTACACACTGTGATGAGGAAATTGGAAGCCTCTAGTGGATATACTGTATACTGAAAATGGACTTCACACTGAGTTAGGAGACATGCTGTGTCCAACAGTTTAACTTTTATATATAACAGTTTAACTTTAAATATAAATATTTTCATATTCATATATTCGTGAAATTTTAATGAGGGCAAATCCATTTTAACGGCATTGAAGTGGTAATTTTGCTTTTTATGTGGAAAGACCAGTTCATGTTATTGTACCAAGCAGCTTATCTGTATACTGTATAGATTAATACATGCATGGAACTGTAGGTAACTTGCACTTAGGATGTGTTGACAATAAGACAGGTGCAAGTTGTCAGTGCCACACATTGCTTACATTTCTTTTAGGCGGTATTTTACTCGTTCCTGTACCTGGAGCACCCATAAACACACACATATGCTTTTAATGTAAATCTCTTACACTCAGTTCCTTGTGAACTTCTTGGTTAAAGTGGCTATTTTTGTCCACCTTTCTGACATTACTTAACACACATTCCTGCTCCTCTTTCCTCCTCAGCTCTAGCTCAGCAGTCTCATGGAGCAGCTGCTGCTGCCAGTCATTTCAGTGCATTAGAGAGGGGTCCACAGAGAGAAATATAGAGGGAGGTCAAGGCCAGATGGGTGCTTGGACAAGACGTTTGGAATCACTGAAAAATTGTTTGTATGGATGTAACTTAAGCCACAGAAGGTGACAATTAGACCCAGATCCAGACTGAACCAAATCCAAAGGACTCTATTGGACCAACCAGCCAAGAAGGGCACTTTTCCTCTGAACTCCTTCAGACATGGAAACTCAGCAGTCCGAGGTCATAGAAGACTCAAAGACCAAAGAGGAAGGTGAGAATTTGGAGAACACAACTAGAAATAGGTCTGCAGTTTTCTGTAGTAATTGCATGGTGGCAATGATGTTTGTTTTTTGGAAAAAAGGTTACAATTTTTTTATGTTTTTTGTCCATTGTGAAGATACTCGCAACATCTTAAATACATCAGATGATTGGCTCATGACAGGTAGTCAATGTGGTTGTACTGATATATTTACATTGACATCTACGCTCAGTAATGACAAGTGTAACGGCTTTATTTGCACAACTGGCAGCCAGGTGCATAATGGTTATAAATTTAAGTCCTGGTCCTGACCACTTTATGATGTCGTTCAGTGTTGCTATTGTAGCTCTGTGGGCTGCCCTGACCTCTATAAACCAGCGTTATATAATTGGAGTTGTGTGTCAAGTAACAGTTAGCAAGGACGCATAGCTGGAGCCCAACACACTGGCATGATATCACATAAATGAATACAGCAGGATCAGGCCTTCTAAATGTGATATCAAAGAAAAGACAATGACTCATCTGCTTTATTCATCTGCTTGAGTGTTTCAATAGTATATAACAGAAAATAACTAAAAATAGACTGAACAAGAATTTTGCTTGACAGCACGACAACTATGGCCTCAAAATTAAAAAAAAAAAACATCATTAAGGAAAGTAGTATTTTAGTGTATTTAACTGTTGGATTTTTTGTCATGAACTTTTTCACACCAGAAATTTAAGTTTGCATAGCAGAATAAGATTGGTGACAGATCAACTACATTAACAGTAAATGATGACCGTATGAACAATGTAACTAAATAAATCTGTGCTTCTGCTTTAACAAGTCACCACAAGTCAAAATTCACCATTTTCCTAACTCCAGTTTTATTAAAATTCAATATAAGTTATTTTATTTAACCAAGATTTTTCTCTGCTATGGATATCTAAGCAGGTGTTGCTGCAGATGCAGAGCTTGCCAGAGCCATAATGGACCGGCGTTTCTACCCCTCTCTCCTTGGCCCTGAAGCCTGGGAAGGATACACCTTTTCTGACCTGAAGATACGCATCAAAGAGTCCACAGATCTCTACGGAGCTGTACTCTGGCCTTCCGTGTGTAAATATATATTTACAACAACACACCAGTTTTTTAAGTTTTTTCTTTTGCTAAGCCTTCTCTATTAGTTATGTTAACTATGCCATTTCATCCTATACGTAATTCATCAATAATAGGATGTACCCTGTCAGTGAATTGTGATCTTATACATCTCCCAACAGGCTATGGTGTTGTGTCATTTCCTGGAGACCAACTGTGACAAGTACAACCTGAAAGAAAAAAATGTGATTGAGCTTGGTGCAGGAACAGGGCTTGTCACCATCGTGTCTAGTCTGTTAGGTATAAACAGAACAATGCAGTGTTAAGTTGTGGTAGTTTGATTCCTGCTCTCTGGATTCATCTTGTTTTGCATATATTTTGCATGCAATTCCCTTTAACTCTCAGCTACACTGTCTCCCTCCCTCCAGGTGCTAAGGTGACCTCCACTGACCTACCAGATGTGTTAGGGAATCTCCAGTACAATGTTATGTGCAACACCAAGGACAGATGCAAGTACACCCCCCTGGTAGGTTGTTATAGTTAAATTCTACAAGAGCAGTGTTCACTAACAAAAAAAAAAATGCAACCAAGGTGTTACTGACAAAACAGACATTGGCAATGAATGCTGCTATTTGAGGTCTTTTTAAACATTTCAGCTATGAGCCAAATGTTGGATTTGTGTAAATGTGCAGTGTGTAGTATTTAGTAGTATCTAGCAGAAATGGAATAGAATACTCATAAGTATGTTTAATTAGTGTATAATCACCTGGCTAAGTTCTCCTACAAACTAAGGTGGGGGAGAGGGAGCAACTTCACCGCGAGATGCTACTAAATTATACACAGTGCACCTGTAAATAAACTTTTATTACAAAAACATCAGTTTTAAGGATGTAATTTGGAAAACAGACATTAATGAATCAGGTGTGAACTTCAGTTGAAAATAATTGTATTTAACACCTGAGATTGATAACAGCATAATTGTGATGAACACAAACATTTGAAAGTAAAGCAAACTCTGTCCCAGGTTACAGACCTCATCTGGGGCCAGGACCTGGAGCAGCGTTTCCCTCGTGCCACCTGTCGCTTCGATTACATCCTGGCAGCTGACGTGGTGTACGCCCACCCTTATCTGGAGGAGCTGATGGACACATTTGACCATCTGTGCCAGGAAAATACACAGATCCTGTGGGCCATGCGTTTCCGCCTTGACCCAGAGAACAGCTTTGTGGATCGTTTCCGTGAGCGCTTCCACATGGAGGAGCTGTACGACCTCCCCAGTCTGAGTATCAAACTGTACCGAGCCTGGAGGAAGGACAAGAGGACCAAGAACCAAGGGGAGGGAGAGGCTGCTGCCTGAACTATTAACATTTTACATTTTTTGTTCTACATTTTTTGTTTGTTTTTTTGTGAATTTGTCGAAAGTTGAACTCAATTTTCAGTCAAATTTGTGAATTCTTTGTGAAGTCTTTGTGAACCTAAAGCCACTCTTCATTCAAATGCTCCATGAAATTTTCATGTGATTCAATTTGGAACAATGTTTCTAGTTGATACTTGCTGAGTATACCTCAAAATCAAGTTGTGATCTCTGCATTTTTACACACAGATAAATGTGTATCTTTAATAAACTATCTAGACATGTCATGAGGCCAACCAAGATGAAAGATGACATCAGTGCTCTAAATGCCTTTTTTTCAGGTCACATTAGTTAAGAACCACCTCTGAAAGGTCACATTCAGGGATTTTGTTTTAATTGACTATCATTCATTATGGTCTGGCAATCATGTTTTAGTGCAGTTCAGATGAAAAGAGCAAAGGAAAGCTGGGCAAACATGACTGGATCTTTCCAAAATGTTTATATTGAGCCTTTTGGTTCTTATTTAGGAGCTCTGTTGCTCTGTGACAGTTTGAACAGGTTTAACAAGCATAGATTTAGCACAGGATGAATCATCAGAGAACCACAAATTACTAAAATGTGAAACTACTAACTTGCCAATTCTAGCAAATTAGAGCTGAGTCTTGAGGTGTCCATAAAATGTTGCCCATACAAAATACAAACCAGCAGGATTTAGGTTTCTTTCATCACATGATTTTCTGAAGATTTTCACCAGCAAGTAATATTTTATCAGCATGTTCAGGAAAATGTATTTTAATCCTTGAAGAGGTCAAATTAAATATCACATTCTACCATATTAGTGTATGCAACCTCCGTAACATGAGCATGTGTCACGATAAGATATCTTGTGTTTTGGAAGTTCACCAGTTAACTTGATTATCTTGGATTGTGTAAGTGTGAGTCATCAGCTATTAATGTAATCTATTTAATCTGATATCTAATTTATGATTCCAAATCCCCATGATGTTGTCATGCTCATATGTATTTTTACCCAAGACAAACAAATACTCAACATGTGAAATCTGTTTATGGCTTTGTACAGATACAAAAATTGTATACAATCTCAATGGGCTGAAAATTTGTATCCTCAGGTGTGTTTCCTGTGTTTTGTCTCTGAGGAATTTTCAAATGTGCTGGTTTTATATAAACATGAAACACGGCAACAACAATTTGTTGGTTTTTTTTTATAAATCCTGACCCTCATTAGTGGATCACTGGTACCAAAATGACCCAATACTCAAAATTTCTTATGTATTTTTATGAAACAAATCAATTTTAAGTTTTTAATGTCTTTTTAAGATTTATTTAGAATTGTGGCTGTGACTGTACTAAAATAAATTGCACTTGAAGACAGAAGAATAATCCTTGAAAAAACATTTTAAAATGCATAGGGTGTCTAAAAACTTTTTTCTTCCACTGTATGTTAAGTCTGTCAATCTTTCAATCGCCTGTCACTGAGGCACAGAGTGAAGACTCTGCGTCCTATCCTATCCTATCCAAATAAGGTTGCTGCACTTCAACAGTAAATATATCAAAGGAAGCAGGGCAATGACCAAACCACTTAACTTGTCAAAGCACATTGAGGTCCTGGATGGATTTCAAGTTTTATGTTGCCAATGGATTTAAAACTGATGATACCAGAAACTGAGAAGTGATACTTCATGGTCAAACGTTGTTAAGATATAACTAAGGGGAGGTCTGTTTCAGGTTTATATGTCAGGAGATCCCTCATTTTCTCAGGGGTTGATTCAAGTGGTTGCATGCCAACCTGATCCTGTTACTTTCCATCTCTGGGGATGCAATTGAAGCAGAGAAAGTGAGCAAGTGAGCACAAATGGGGGCACGTTCCAAATGTCATGCGTCATTTTTAAATAGACTTTTGGCATGTTGAGGCATTCTTTTATTGTCAATTATCTCTGTTGTTGTTCCATTTCAAGCACTGCAGGAGGAAGAGATTGCATTTCATGTTTGAACATTATGATGACTACATACACACACACATACACAGACACACACATACATACACACACATTAAGGGATATCTGCCAGGATGCTTTCAAGCCAAACATGCATCAAATATCTGTGTCTCTGTGACTATTTGTAGGATACCAAGTAAAACTGAGTTTGCAGAATGTAATACCTTAACCGACTTCAGTCCAGATTGATCATTTCAGATAGAAATCACTCAGTAAGCCACTCTTCACAGTTTTCAGTATTCCTTCCTATCATGTCCAGAGTATATGTAAAAGTACAGACCATGGAGATTTTTGGGAATCAGCAGCGTAGAAGCCCATAAGTGACACTGAAAGCAAAGATCAGCTGCTGATATCGTGACATTCCCCTCTCATCTACTCATCCTTGTTGTGCCTCTACGTGTATGTGTGCATGTGTGTGTTAGTATCTTCTCTGCTCTCGAATTTTGACTGTTTACTTCTCCTGTGCTCAGCTCTAAAAATATCCTCATGCCCTTGTGATGAGCATGGGTGTGTTCAAAAAGATGCTAAGTCTCTGTAGTCAGTTTTCTTCAAATGCACTCTACGTGTGAGATCATTCTTTCTGTTGGAAGATAAATCTGCAAAAGGTAGGTCAAAAGCATTAGATTTGCACATTTGCAAAGCTGTGTGGGAAGTAATTAAATATTTGAATTTGAATAGTACATATAGTATGTAGCTGCTTATGCACAAATTTATGATCAAAGGAGCTGCAGAGTGATGGCCACATTTGAAGGACATGTTGCACTGTTGTTGCATTGAGATGTGTGGCTAAAAGTTAAAGAAATAATTGTATCTATAAGCCAGATTACACTCACACAAAAAGGCTGAAGTCTTATGTGAACTGGCACTTTCTAGTTAGGGGAAATCAAAATTATTAGAATTTCACATTAAAATAAAAAAATAAGTAAATAAAGATTTAATTGAAAAAACTGCTACATTTTTAATTCACTTCCATTGTTTGTTTTTTTGTTGTTGTTTTTTACAAACATGTGATGAACATGACAATAGGATTTTATATGGCTACTATGAATACATACTGGTTGGAGGAGACCAATTATATGAGAGGCAAAGAGAAGGAGGAAGATGAGGAAAAAGGTAAATTCTACGATGATGGGTTGCATATTGCCTCAGACTACAAAATTCTGAGTTTCTAACTTCTGTTCTGTTTAGATGATTCATGCAGCGAGGAATCTGCCACCCAGAACCAGCTAATATCAGTCTATACTCCACGTTTCTTCTCAAGGATAGATAGAGAGGTGTACTATTATGTTGGGCAGAAGATCGTTATTGAAGAAGGTCTTGACTCCTATGGGGGTATGATATGGCCAGCGGTAAGTAACACAGTTTTATCTCTATTTATATTACAGTATGTGTGCACTGTTAAAATATTTATTTAAGATGGCTATATTTACTGATGCAATACAACATCAACAATAATTTGATTGCAAGATATCTGATATTTCCATCTATCACCAAAAAACAATGACCTGGAATGATTTTTTTCTGACTCATACAGCTTGCAGACAAGATCTATTGAGAAAAAAAACACCATAAAATGTCATAGTTTTGCTCCTTAGGCTGAGCAGCAGAGAGCTGTACTCTATGCTTTGGTGTCATGTTTTGAAATCTCAGGACTTTGACAGCAACAGAGCAGGAATAAATTTAAAGGGGCCCACCCTTAGGTCACTGTGTATGTGCTAGTATGTGTATGTGTAAGCAAATTCCTCATTTAAAGTTTGTCTCATTGAGTGCTTATTTATTTAGGTGAATACACCATATAAGTCACAGATAAATGTAAATGATAAATGCTTTTAATTTTATTTTAACTTGATAAACATATGGGTGCTTACAGTATTAACAATTGATCAAATTGGCACAAACTAATCAAACAAGTTGAACTTTGAAAACTTTGGGGTAGTTGCCTACTTTGGAGTGGGTAACAGGTCAGCCTCAGACAGGAAAAGGTGATTGATAAAATACAGGTAGCCTACAGCTAATTTCCAAGTGAACAGAACTTGTTGATCTAAACTTATTGTTGATTCACAGTCTAATGGATGTTCTCTCCAAAACATGTCAGCATCATTTCATTGTGTAAGTCATCACATGCACAATAGTCTGTTCAATTGTCAAAATTAATCAAGAACATAATACCATGAATACCATATATTGTTAGCCTCATTGCATAGTTGCCTAAGTCATATTTGAACGTTTTCGGAAAACAAGAAAAAACAATTTTTTGCAAGCAAGTTGATATTTTTACTGATATTGTATAAGTTCAACCAGATGTGTGAACAAGTTTACTGTTTCTTCCCTTGTTGCATCGCAAGGGGAATCCGACCAGTGAAGAAGTGTTAGAGGTGAAACTCCAGCTTTATTTACAGCCCTGTAGGCTACATATAATTTACGAGGTTTTGCAAGTGAACTATAATGCTAAACTGCAAGACTGTTTTGCCAAATGATCTTAGAGTTCTGAGAATGTACTGAATGTAATTTCTTTTTCAAAAAATGAGCCAAACTAATGGAGAAAAACTGTAATACTATTTCTAAAACTCATCTTGATGGCCTGCAGGCTTTGTCTCTCTGTCACTACCTGGATACTCATCAGAAACAGCTGAGTCTTGTGGACAAAACTGTCCTGGAGATCGGGGCAGGAACTGGCCTCGTGTCCATTGTAGCATCTCTTCTTGGTGAGCGAAGGAAGATTAAATTATTCTCAGACACATGCATTTGAGAGCATACTTAAGATGCAATGATTTATTTTCATCCTCAGGTGCCTGGGTGACAGCTACGGACCTTCCAGAGATCTTGCCTAACATGAGAGTCAACCTGTCCAGGAACACCAGGGGCCTCTGCAGATATACACCACAGCAAGCAGTTCTATCCTGGGGCTATGACTTGGAGCACACCTATCCTACATCTGTCTACCGGTATGACTATGTGCTGGCAGCAGATGTGGTCTATCATCACGACTTCCTGGATGAGCTTCTTGACACCATGAAACATTTCTGCATACCAGGAACGACTCTGATCTGGGCCAACAAGGTCAGATATGAAACTGATCTTAAGTTCGTAGAGAACTTCAAAAAGTCGTTTCACACCACTCTGCTTCTTGAAGATGGAGATATGAAAATCTTCATGGCCAGATCTAAAAAAGAAAAGCACTATGATGATGTGTGGCCAGGAATCCAGGAAGTGATAACAGAGAAGGAGGAAGACGACAAAGGGAGGAAGGAGGAAGAAGACGAAGAATGTTGTTTTGAAGAAAAGGAAGATGAAAAGCAAACTATTGATAGCACAGAAGAATGTGAAGAAGTGTTTCTTTTTGGTAGTACACTACAGAATAAAGAAAATGATAAAGATGAACCATATATGTCAGATACAAGTGAGGATGAGGAGGAAGACATGACGCAAGATGGAAATGACGAAGAAGATGAGAAGGATCAATCTGAGAGTGTTGACTCAAATTCTAGCCCCACAAACAGTGATGAAGATTTTACAGGTGAGTCTTAATCCTTGTCAGTGGAAACACATGAATCAACCTATTATCTCATAGTCTTTCACATTAAACTGGGCAAACTTGATGTGGTAAAAGTCTTCTGTTCATAGCAGCATGACAAAGTAATAGTGGTACAACGGTCAATGTTGTTTTGTACAAATATACCTAATATATTGCAGGGTGGAACATAAAATTGTGCAAATTAAAAGGTTACGTAGCTGTCTTGTGACTTGGCGGGATTACACATAAGTGAAAGAGCAGCTTTAGGACTTTAATGCATCTGGCAAGTTTGTTGGTCATAATAAAATGTGACACACATATAGTGAGGCCAAAAGGTGGTAAAGCCAATTTTTTGGTTATGCCAGTACTGTTGTCAAGATTCCCAGAGACAGAGCTGGTATAGAGTGTCGACACTCTAGAAGTCGGGACTAGTTTATTTTTTCATTGCAGTGATGTTTTTGGTTAATATGTGTGACATGTCAAAGTACTGATGTGTCTTTATGTGAGACCATATCATTTATTCAACTTCAAATGTGTTGTGGCAATATGAGGTCATACACAATATTATTATTGTATTTTAATAATAATATTGTAATATTTTATATCATTTAAAATATTTGATCCATCCTCTCTCCACAGGACAGGAGAACATCAAACAAACATCTATACAGATGGACAAGCCACTGGCCTGGGTTCCAGTCCCTATTAGCAGACTTTTTAAAGACATCTACCATTACGCAGGGAAGGATATCGTCATTTATGAGTCTATGGATACTTATGGAGCTGTGATGTGGCCAGCGGTGAGTTTCACTGAAATCACAGGTATAGAAACTGATATACTGTAAGTTGTTGCTGTTTTTCTAGCATCAAGCAATGTTATAAATGACAAAATCTTACAAATGTGTCTCAACAAACCAGCGTATGAAATGTGCATCCCTTTGTCCTGCAGGCCTTGGCTCTGTGCTCCTTCCTCGACAATAACAGACACAGTGTAAAGCTGCAGGGAAAGGAGGTGCTGGAGCTTGGTGCAGGAACAGGACTGGTCACCATTGTGGCCAGTCTGCTAGGTGAGCAGTCACCAGTTCACATCACTACATAATGAATCCTATATATCGACAACAAACATTAAAATTCAGGAAAAAAGGAAGGAGTTTGGAAAAGTTAGAATGACATGATAACTTTATCCTGAACACATCAAACCAAAAACAAAAATGGTTTGATTTATAAAGGGTATGTTGTTTAATACATCAGACATTATTAATATTGAGTTTTATTCAATCAATGAATCTGCTTCCTCAGGAGCTTCAGTCACAGCTACAGACCTGCCCAAGGAGCTGAGTAACCTCAGGTGCAATGTGATGAGGAACACCAAGGGGCAGTGCAGTCACATGCCAAAGATTGAGGCTCTGTCTTGGGGCTTTGATCTGGAGCACACCCATCCTACATCTGTTTACAGGTATGACTATATTGTGGCAGCAGATGTGGTCTACTATCATGATTTCCTGGATGAGCTTCTGGCCACCATGAAGCATTTCTGTCAGCCAGGAACGACTCTGATCTGGGCTAACAAGATCAGATTTGAGACTGACCTGACTTTCATTGAGAATTTTAAAAACACCTTTGATACAAGTTTGCTGGCTGAAGATGGGGATATGAAGATCTTCATGGCAACCTGCAGAGAGTGAAAATGCATGGAACAGTTACTGCACAGATGCAGCCCCAGGGCCTGAGGGCCCTAAGCCAGAGCATGTGCTGAAAGTTTACTGTTAATACTGTGGATATTCTCATTCATCCAGGTCATATTATTTCAAGCAACAATTGAATTGAAAGCAAATGGACCTAGATTTGTCTTGAAGACATTTTGCCTCTTATCCAAGCGGCTTCATCGGTTCTTAACACTTTGGTCTGACTAGTCCCCACTAGTCTGACTATTCAATTGTTGCCTGAAATTTACTGTTAATAATATTTCTGGTCAGAAAGGTTCACTCAAAAGGTTAAGAGGTTTCAACTACAGTTTACTGCCCCTGATCCAAATCACTAATTACTGAACATCTGCCAGCAGAGAGCAGGACTCAGCAAATAGAGAATAAAATACAATGCAATCAACAATAGTCCAGCTTTAGGAAAATGAAACCTCCATCACAGATTTTATTTCTTTTGATACAGTTTTCAGGCAGTATCCCAATTACAATACAACTTGCCTCTTTGTAGGAAAGACATACAAATAAAACATGTTAAAGGCTATTATAGTTAAAGGTTCAGTGTTAATATTCAGCACAGTAGTTTTATAGTTTTGACTCAAACTTTGCAATTATGTAGAAACTCCATGTAACCCGGGTCTAGTAACATATTTGTTATTTGTGCTAAAATTGTTAATTAGTTATGAAATTATTCATTTTAGCATGAGAATTGTATTTTTTTTTTACATTTGTATTATTTAATAAATCAGTAAATTGCATCGCTTTAAACAATGTGTCATTCATGCTATAGATATAGAAGCTATTATCAGATGCATTACCACAAGACTCATGAAAAGAACAAATGATGACCAGTGCACAGCAGTTCTTCCAAATGTTTATTCAGTGTTGTTTTCCTTTTTTTTTTACTTAATTCCATGTGACCACAAAATAGAGTGACAGTAGCTAAGGTCTTTTCCACACATGATTGAGGAAGAATGGGTATAAAATAACACTAAGAGCATACAACCTTCTCATAACATTCTGTAAAATATTGGCATTTACTAGATTTTATGTCTATAAATATAAACACTCAACATCCAGAAGAAGCAAGTCTTTCCTGACACCAGCAGAAAGAGAGTGACAGATATGAGAATTCTGTTTGGTGCCAGAAATGGACGGTTTACAGTCCTGTGGTGAAAGTTAAGGCCATTTTCGGAGAGACCGTCACTGGCAACGGGTTCTGTAGACAGCTGAGCCCTGAATGTTATCGTCTGTCTGAACCAAGACCCAAACACAGGAGAGAAAAAGGACCAGGAACACATAAAATGAATGAAAAGTCAAAAAGATTACTGTAGGTGAAGTTTGCAAACTGACTCCAATAAACTGCTGTGCACTTGGAGATGCCTGCGCTCAGGCCACTGCAGAAGGTGCACACAAGTCGCTGCTAAAAACAGAAACTCAAGGTGTTCCTACCCCTGGGTCAACATAAATTGTGACCACTGATAAGTTGTGTGTCTACAGTCATCCCAGAAAAGATTCTTTACTTCCATGAGGGAGAAAGGCCTTGGCTTAAAGCAACTGCTTTTACATTCTTAATCTTGCATCTTCCACATCTAGGAAGGGCATCACCAAGACTAGACTAGTGGTTCTCAAACTCTCAAAAAAAAAGAATATTTTGGAGACTTTTTATGCCCTTATTATAGGAAAAGGCAGGAGAGAAAGAAGGGAAATGACATGCAACAAAGCTCCCCAGCAAGGGTCTAACTGCAGTCTTGCAAACTTGTACGGCACACCTACTTAACTACACAGACAAGCCACTGCCTGATAACATACTGTGCATGCTGCATTAGCCTGATGTGCCCATGAAGCATACTCATCACAGACTGACTGACAGACCTTTAACTTGACCTTGAACTGACTTAAATGGGGATCAAACTGTGCAACTGCAGATCTTATAATTTTTTTTAGTTTTTGCAAAAATCTTCAAAAGTGCAATGCAAAGTCTGATAATAAAACGAGTCATTTCACAGGGTTCACTCTCAGAAATTAAGTGTCTGCGGACTAACAGTACAAACATCTCTTTCACAATCCAAGTCAACGGGGGAAAAGCCTGTTTGGGCCCAACAGCATCACATGATGCTATCAAAGTCCAGCGCTGTACCTGGTGGCTTAACTTAAAAACAAATATACCTCTGTCATAACCAAGTGGGTGTGTCATGAAAAGTAATGCCAGTCTGCAAACAGAGCTATTTTTCCCAGCCCAACGCAACCGAGGACGTTGCAATTCATGGACGGCGTCTTAACCTCTTTAACACAAGGGGCCCCATGTTTGGAACCATTCAAAAAAAACATTTTTCTTCTTCTTATCATCTTTATAATGTGCAGTTCTTTTAAAACTCTGTCATCAAATTAATGTCTCATAGCAAAACCATTCTTTGTTTAAGCTGGTCATTCTGCAGACTTATCAGGAAAACACAAGGTTTATTTAGGTAAATGATAAAAGTTGAATATATAACAGATGTATCGTCATTCATCACATAATTGGGGTGAGATATGTTTAGGGACCATACCAGTGTTTCACAAGTTTCTGCTGGTTAACTAAAAGTCTAAGCATTTAGAAACACATTCTGGGTAGTTTTATATTTTCCAGATGCATTTCTTCCTATAGTTTCACATAGTTTGTATAAATTTCACATCATTAGACATTAGATCAAGTCATCTATCAAAGTGAGCATCACATCAGAGCTGCATGATCTTCGCAGAGTTAAGATCACAGCAGTGACAACTTTTTTTAAAATCAATGTGCAATGCAACTTGACACATTTATTGTATACACAGTTGTATAAATTCATTTATACAACACTAGCAATTTTCAAAAGTCTGTTAATATCATAATACTCAAAAGAAATGAATGCAACAGACAGACAAACATCAAAAATCTAAAATAATTTGCAATAATGGTCAGATGTGATTCAAAATAGATGAAATTTTTAAGTAATCAGATAAAACATTCAAAAACTACCAGCATGGTCCGATAAGGTAAATAAGAAAAGGCGGCGGGGGGTGTGTCACTCATGTTTTACCCACTAGAAATGGCTTTTCATTATCATTTCAGTTCAGGAGAAAATGTCCATGTAAACAAAAGGTGTCCACAAATACACACAAATTCATTCACAAACACACTCATGAAAATAACTTGAAAATATTGTTTGGGATTAAAAATTTTTGAAATTGAAACAAACTAAAATCTGCTTCCAAATAAAACTATTCTTCTTCCTTACATCCTAAAAGACATGCATATATGCAAAATACATCAATTAGAATAATATTTGTATTATATACCTATTGCCTCTTAATATTTTTTAATGTTATGTGTGTATGTACATTATTTTATGACACTGTGTACAAGTGCAACATTTTGAATGCTGCAGAGAAACATCTCTAATACTGTGTGAACATTTTACATAGAAATCTGTTCTGAACATCCTACCACTGCTCACTGCTGAACGCAACTGCATCCGGTGTGTTAGTGAGGTCTGTCAGATGGTCGTCAAATGTGTGGCTCGGGTCAGTCAGCCGTATGAAGTCGGTGGCAACGCCTCTAAAGGTGAGTGGAAGTTGATAAAGTGTGATTGTGGCTTTTCCTTCACCTGACAGGTCACTGATGGCCTGCATTCAGTGCACGCATCATACTGCTGATACTGCTGATTTTAAACCCACATTTGACACCAAAGGCTCATGGGTGAAATGACTGCAAGCGGTTGGGTGTTAACTGCTAAAAATGCTACTGACTCTGCAGCTTCAGGTGGTCAAAACCTTAACGCCGCTTTCTTTTCCCCCCCCTCCTATCAGAAATGATAAGGTACATGTAGAAAGGCACCTCAGCTGTTTTTGTGTTGTGATATTGTGTATTTGGATTGAGTCGGAGCCTAAAAAGACAGACAGGACTAAACATTAACTTTACAGCCCAGCCGGACTGAAACAACTCATCAGAAACAAACAAAAAATGCATAAAGTTCTACCCGAGCCTCACTTTTAGTTAAGGAACCAGGCAGACTTTGCATGCCCTCATATGCCCCAACATCATGCAGCAGCGAGTCCTCCTGTCTTCTCAATGAAGTATCATAACGGCCAGTATGAGTTTTTCTGTGTGTTAAAGCTGACTAGTTATATGATGCAGTTCAGACAGCTGTGAATGGGTGGATGTAAAAAGCCTCTAAATGTGTAGGTGGCACCAAAATAAAGAAAAACACCGACAACAACAACAAAGACTGAGTGACAGCATCTATGAACCTCGTCAAGAGAGTTTTTACAACAAAAAACTGAATAATTTGCCATTTTGCTGTTGGTGGCATTGAAATGTCCTATAATCCATCAAACCATTAAACTCAGTATTATCTCTCATTTTGGTGTCCACCTATATCTGAATTTAAAAAGAATGAAAAAAAAAATCTCAGGAAGCAGCTGGTTGGTCAGATGCATAGACCAAGTGACCCTGAGGGATGTGATATCAAAGTTACTGTGTAATGGATCATGTATGTACTGCTTGTGTGTGTGTGCGTGTGTGTGTGTGGTGCGTGTCTAGAATGGGGTGTAGTCTGTAGGGTACATGACAGGGAGCCAGTTCTCACTGAAGGTAGCACAGTGCGTCCATCTAAGGTGTCGCATGAGCTGAAAAAAAACAAAAACAGGAAGTGTGACTCAAGTGAACAGTGAGGTGATACTTGTTCAATCATGTTTTCCTTTTAAAATTATTCTGTAAAGTAAGATTTATCTACTAAATCTGAGAAAACCACTCATCCATCCCTGCAGTCATACCTGAATACAGTTCTTCATGTTCTCTTTGGTGGGCTTCTCCTCCACCATCTTTGAGGCGTATTTTAAGGCTCGGCCATACATCTTGTTCACCAGAGCATGTTTGTATGAAAACATCAACATCTGAGCAGAGGATATGTAAAAAAAATAAACTGAATTAAACTGAAGGAAAGCAGGATTATTAGTTACAACCTTAATGTAGCATTGAAAGAAAAAGTTGTATTAATCTTCCGCTCAAAAACTGCATTATTTATCCCTGTTGTAGTAACATTTCCAAAACACACCAGGGCCCAGGTGTCTCAGAAATTATTTATCCTTGGAAAAAAGTAAACCACATCTCTGTGAAACAAATTTACAGCTGACGACAGGGTGTAGCAGTTGAAAAGATTTTGAGAGGAATTAATGTAGTGTTTTTGTTTTTTTTATGGGATTTGCTGACAATAAGACACATGGGGCCTGATTCACAAAATCCCAAGTAAAAAGTACTAAATTTCGTGCACTATGCAATAGACCGTGCATTTAGTTTGCGGTTGTTGTACTAAGAATAGCTGTGTATCGACATAGTCAAACAGCTCTTGAAAAGAGAAGCTTTCTGGAAAAGTGAATTGTCGACGATCGAACCCTCTGGTATGAAAGAATCACAGGATTTAAACTGTTTCTATAAAAAAATTTATATTTTTCTACTAATACTCATGTGAGACTTTTGATGTATATTTTGTAGATTGGGGATAGATTTATTTGTATAGACATTTGCAGACATGGATTATGTATTCAAATTTTTTATCTGGACACTATGGGTATCTATGGGAACACTAGATATTGGCATTTCAAATCTTATAACCTGATCTGAGAGCTGAGACCATACTTGAACGAACCTGAGGATGCTAGAGGGAAATGCTTTGCTCACTCTGAATGAATAGTGAAGTCAACTGTTGTGGTAGATTATTTTTATTGATTGCATTTAAGTCTGTTCCTGCGATCTACCTGCACCTGACCGGGCTGTGCATGAACCTGGAGTTGATTAAGAGGTTAATAAATATATTGAGTTACACAACAACAACATTTCCAGAAAAAACGACATATGGGAGAGTATTTGTGTAAGTCAATGCTGTCAGTAAAATAAAAAATACTGCAATATTAACATGCCTGGAAAAGGTTAATTTTCTGTGTATTGTGTCATTGTGCCTCCAGCACCTTACCATAGTGACAAAAGTCATGTGTGCACAGTGTACAGCCAGTTAATACCTGCCTTTCAAAAGGTATTATTTATAGATGCAGTTAGCATTAGCAAAATCCCCTTCGAGTTTGATAACATATATGCATTTTCTCCTCTCTATATTTTGCTGTTAAAACACCCCATACTGCAAATTCATAATGGCAAAGATACTAAATGGACAGTGTGTACTATCTTGCACATTTGAAAGA